>OY735145.1:10891266-11096023 GCA_963457615.1 Nicrophorus investigator | reverse complement strand
AGCCCCAAGAAAATCAAGAACAATTCCTCAATGCATGAGATGTCAGTCATATGGACACACAAAGAACTATTGTTCAAAGCAACGGTGATGTTTAAAATGCGGGCAGAAACATCGAACACAGGATTGTCAAAAAACCGCAGACACTCAAGTAACTTGTGCTTTATGCAATGGTAGTTACCCAGCAAATTATAAAGGTTGCTCAGTATACAAGGAGATAAAAGAACGTACCTTTCCATCTTTAAGGCCGAAACAAGCACCGCCAGCAACAATAAATCTCAATGAAATAACTACACCTATGCACAAACTATTATGCACAAACCGATAATCAACAAGCAGAACCCGCTCCGGTCGATAGCACACAACCATCCACAAGTCAATTCCAACAACTATATGATATGATGATGCAATTGATGGGACGACTAGATACCATGTTTGTCCTCATCACCGAGCTAGTTAAAAAATTGAAATGACCAATACCTTAAATCTCAGGCTCGAACGCTAACGGCCTAGTTCAACATGCCCAAGAGGTGGCATGGTTTATCGAACATCACAACATCGACATACTCTTGATATCCGAAACACGCTTCACAAATAAGAGCCACATTGATATACCTGGATATAGAATATATTCAACTAACCACCCTTATGGTGGTGAATATGCCGGAACAGCCGTAATAATAAAAAAGAATATTAAACACCATCCTATAACAAACTTCCAGAAAGACTATCTACAGTCGACAAGTGTTGTTGTAGAGAACTATATCAGGTATTTATTGTCCCTCAAAGCATAAAAACAAGTCTGAACACTTTGCAGAATTTTTTGACATCCTGGGATCCCAATTTATAGCTATTGGTGACTACAACGCTAAACACGCAAATTGGGGATCTAGACTAATAACAACAAAGGATCGAGAGAGCTTTGGAAGGCTATGCACTGAATCTGTTTTACATCTTATCTGGTAATTCAACCTACTGGCCTACAGACAGAAACAAACTGTCGGATGTGTTGGACATTGGCGTTGTTAGGGGTATTTCAAGCAAATATATAACAACTGATTCTAGCTTGGATCTCTCCTCAGACCATTCCCAAATGTCATTCATGCAGCGTGTGACTCGTTTGCCGACCGCCTCAGAGCCATAGTTTGCTCTAAAAGCGGCAACTTGAAATAAATTAGAAAAAAAATAAATGTTTACCAAAATTTTTTCTTTTGGTTAAATTTATTATTTATTATACAGAGATCTACGGTTAATTTAATATGTAATGTATTTTTTTAAATAAATTTTAGCACATTAATTTTCAAATTACTTTATCTCAATTTCATTGCATATCTTCAATTATATTATATGTGTGCAAGGCCTATGAAAGCCCACCGTTTCCTTTTTCTCTAGCCACTTTGAAAATTCAATTTAAAATATTGAATAATGGTGTTCTTACCTCAATCGATCGAGACAGTATCCAAACTCTGTCCTTCTGTTCAGCTGCACTAATTAACGTATTGTGGGCAAGTCTTATCCAAAGTTTGACAAGTGTATAAAAGGAAATATTTTTATTATTATAAAACTTTCGTAACATTAATTAAACGTTGATAAGTTTAAAAACGAAAAAAAATACACAATGGCGGTACCTTACCAGAAAGACTGAGATCTCGAGATAAATGGGAAAGAATATAACTAGGCTTATAACTTACGTTATTACGTTATTACTGTCTATGGAATTTTCCTGCAATGGACTAAACTATAGCCCCGCAGATCATTCTGTCATATTTCATAATAAAATAATAGAAGATGAAAACACGTACGCGTTAATTAACATACTTGCATTTATATTGATTTATTTTATTGCCTCTGCAGTAGTTCTCTGGCATCCCAGAAACTGGTGTTGAGAGGTCAGCTATTTATTGTTCCTTGGCTGTTTTTGTAAAGTATGGTTTTACTTTTTGTTTGAATTGTCAATTCGTCCGGTAGGCTATTGTATATTTGTATCCCCTTAGTTGTTATATTGTTGTTTAGGGCATCAATCCTACTTTTACTCGTTCTATTTTTTTTTTATTTCTTACATCGTGCTCGTGTTCCTCCCCGGTTACACTTAGACATATGTTCGACTTTATTTGATTGTTTACAATTTTATGTATAACACAGCATGATTGAATTTTCATCTCCACATACAATATCCTTTTAAGTTTTGTCTGCGTCTCTGAATTTTCATTATATTTCCCTTAGTTGTGTTTCCCCACACCACCAGCGCGTAGCTCACCCTGGCCGTAAAAAGTGATTGATTAAGTTTATTTTATTTATTTAAGGTTTACTCGTTTGTATTTATATTTTCGAGTTTATTATTGTGTAGCTTCTATTATGTAAATAAATATTATTTTTTGTGCTGGAAGTTTGCCATCAATAATCCTTTTTATATGTATTTTTCTGTATACACGCAATAGGTACAGAACTCCACGAAACGCATACATTTTTAAATCATTTTGAAAATAGCATAAATTTTAGCCCCGATTCAATTAGTCCTTGCATTAGCTCGCTGATGGTTTGCAAACGTATTTGCTTTTATGGCACCTACAAATTTTATGGAAATGGAAGAAATTTGAAATTCTGTCGAAGCGCTTCAATTAAAATGTAAACCTAGAATGAAAATAGAAGTTGCTAAATACGCTACAATATCTTTAAGGTTTACAGGTTTCCTTACCGCATTGTAGTGGAAAAATAATTTATAAAATTTAAGATAAAACAAAAATTTTACGCAATTCAGATATATTTTCTTTTTTTCTGTGATCACGTCCTTTAAAAGTTCCGCCAGTGAACAATAATGAATATTTCATCAGCCATTAAATATCGCTGATTGTAAATTTTATACATGAATTCTGTGAATAAAATGATCGGCTAATTTGTTTTGGGTTATGTGGTTTTTCATCAAAGGCGGCAATTTGGTGTCGAGTTTGGCATTCTTGACCTTGATGGTGGGGTCACTGTATCCAGAAAGGCCATAATGATACCTCAATCAATAAGTTCGTAGAATAACATAGAGATGACGCTTCTATCGACAAATCCATATGATTTTTAGGAAGTACCAACCTTCAGATGACAACTGTCAAAGTTTTATGGCAATCACAATCGAAAAATCTGGTTGCCCAAAATCGACAATTGTTGCAGAAAACATAAAAAAGGCCACAAAATGGTTTTGGCCGTTGCGTAAGACAGCTGACATACTGAATATATCATATTTTGCATGAACGTTTGATCATGAGAAAGCTCTGTTCGAATTGACCGCGTTTGTTCACAGTGGACGAGTTGATGATTCCGAGCGGTGTTTAGAGCTGTTCAAGCGAAATAAAAAGGATCTTTTCATGCGGTATGTAACAATTGATGAAACCTAGACTCACCACTATACTCCAGAGTCAAATCGGTCATCCAAGGGTGAAAGGTCCAAAGCAGCCAAAAACGGAAATGTCAGCTGGTAAGGTTTTATCCTCCGTATTTTGGAATGGGCACGGAATTGTATTCATTGATTACCTTTTGAAAGGAAAAACCATCAATAGCGAATATTATATGTTTGAAGGAAGAAATTGCGAAAAATGAGGAAGAAAAAAGTGCTCTTTCACCAAGCCAATACACCGTGCCATATGTCGCTCAAAACGATGGAAAATGTAAGAGAAGCGTAGGAATGAGTGTATCATTTTTGAAAAAGACTATGTTAATTAATAAAGTCGAATATTGCCCAAAAGCTGTTGTTTTATTAGTCATCCTACGAACTTATTGAGTGAGGTGTTACTACTGACAATCGCATTCAATTTCGTACTTAGTTATGAATTTCGTAGGTTTCCGATGGGAAACCCCACTTTTTTCTTCTCATAGTCAAAAATATTTGATGCCATTTGCATGTGGCAAATTTCAAATAATGAAATAAATATAAAGATAAAGAAAAATGTTCAAAACAGTTTCTACATTTTTTTTTAATTACTATTACTTGGTATGCGTAAGAGTACGTCGAGTATTGTTCGAACTGCTCCACGTATTACTACGAAGGTGGGTCTATAACGAAACTGTGGACAACACCTTTTTGCGTTGCCGGAATTTCTGATATGAAGGTAAGTGGAAGCAGTTCTGGAGCAACCTACAATCGTCCTTAAATAATTAATATTATAATCTATACTTAATTATATGAGTGCATTACTGTTTGTTAAATTTAGTCGTTATATTAAAGTTTCTAACATGTATGTTTTCAGTAATTAAAATTAGTTTGCAGCGCGAATACTTGCAAATATCGAATGTTAATAATAAGAAACTGCCAGAAGAAACCATACAAAATATTAATCCCGTGCAAGATTTCGATTTCTCGCGAATGCAGAAAAAATAATATTTTTTGCAAATAATTTTTTATTACAATTTACAAAATACATTGGTCTTTTCGTCTAAAGCGCTGTCGATGGAAATGTTTGTGAAATATTTTACGTTTGATTACACTTGATTTTCTCAACAATAACAGTTTTAGTTGATAAATTTACTTATGAATAAATCCTGCTAAGACTCCAGGACGATGTAACTACGAAATAATTCACGATGACCAAAGATCGTTTCGCGATCGGAACGGTGAAGAATACAAACGTACATCTGTTTATTTTATGTGTCAGGGACATTTTATGATTTTTGTCAACCCTGACGTTTAAGTGAAACAGCGCACAACGATGTCAATCGACAGTAGGAATTTACTCAGTCTGCAGGAAGAGATGGTTTCGATGATATAAATCTAGAAACATTATATTCTACCAGTATATAGAAAAGAAAATTAAATTAGAGCCGATTGCACGCAAAAAAAAGTACTGGATTATCCAATTTCAGCAATACCTCACATTCTTCGTTTTCTCCTCTATACAGACAAGTTGTATCGATGTATCGGCAGTAATTCGCGGATGGAAATATTGCGATTATAAATAAATCTTTTTGGAAAATTAGTTTTAAATTTGAAGAAGAAAGACATATTAGAATCTTTGGATATGAATTTAAGGGCAAGCGAGAGGTATCTGTCGATTTTGGTTCTAGAGAAAAAGAGATCATTAACCGTTCTTATGGATGTGAAGAGAGAGTGTTTTTACGAAATCAAATTTTCGGTAGGATCGGAAAAGGTATTTTACAAACACTTTAATTACGATATGAAAATTCTAAAGCGTGGGGCTTGATTTCCGGGAATGCGCTGAACTCGATTCCTTAACTGAAACATGCTTATTTGCACTTCTATTGGGAAGGTAATTCATTATTGTGGAAGACTGAAAAGGCGCTGCGCGATGCTCTCAATGCAGACGTGCTACAGGTGGTTGTAAAGCGTCGCGACGCGAGTTGGTGCGATTGATCGATGATCGACATAAATTTCAGAATTTAACAGGTAAGGTCAAGGAGAAGAGGTAAATTACTGTTGCGTCACATCATGCCAACTGGAGGCGCGAAAAAGCTCAACATACATAATAAGTATTCGTCGAGGATATAGAAATTTTCAATTTTCTTCCCATATATGTTGCAAAACAACAACTATTACAAAATAATAATTGCTTCGTGGAATTATGAGCTTTGATCAGTGTTTTATAGGAATATACCTACGTACAAAGGTCTATAAACCGCAGACATTTAGCCCCATTTGCAGCAAATTATTAGCGGGAATTAATTTTACTACATTATATTGGTTTTAATTAGCTAACTTCTATTTGCCATTTCCTGCGATATTTGATATACTCGTATTTTGTTTCAAAAATAAAATAATAATAATAATATAAAACATTGAAAGAAGTATTATGATAAAATGTTAATTTATTGTTTTTTACAGAGTTGAGATAAAAAGTCATATTGCGTGTAATTCAAAGTGACCACACGTCCCGCTTTTTGGAAGACAGTCTCGCATGGAGGAATGTCCCGCTTTTTAGAAAATATCTGCATCTCTTAGTTTAAATGTACTGTAAAAATATATAACCTATTATTTATTAATTATTATAGTGAATATAAATAAATAAAAAATACATATTTATTTATTTATAGTATTTACCCATAAAATTAAAGATGAGTAAAAAAAGGCAATGCAAATTTAATGAGGAGCTAACCAGAGAATTTCCATTTATTAAAAAAAAAAACAAAATAGACTATATGGTACAATATGATAAATGCTTTCGGTCTTACATAGTGGAAAAAATGATATTACTAAACATTTAACGACAAATAGGCGCAGAAAATTTTTGTATAATGCCGCTTCCTCGTCTAAAATGCAACAGTTTTTTTCGCTGCTAGCATTAGATAAAGGACTATTTGCTTTCCACATCATAAACCACAATTAAAGTTTCAGATCAATGGATTGTACGTTACAAATAATCAAAACATTGCTCTCTCGTTCTCCCTTCCAGGAACAAATGCAGAAACAAAACGTGTTGTTTTTTCTACTACAAATAAAATATGGACAAATGAACAGTTGAACACGAAAACTTAAAAATCTATATTATGCGTAATATAATTTAACCAATTCATATGAGAAATTTCACGACATTTTAATAAATGATCCGAATCAAATGCAAGGTAAAAGATAAAAAAAAAGATAAAAATATGACAGTAAAAGAAAGTCATTTTTTTAAATAAAATATTTAAATTTAATTAAAAATCATAATTATCAAATTATTGTTTGTTTACAAATATTTTTATAGATTACCAATAATAATTAATAAATATATTTTTGTATATTTATAGACAAGTATATGAATGTATACAATAAAATATATTTTTTGAATTATTGGTCGGCTAACTAAATTATAATTCTCATTTCATAATATATTTCATAATAAAATGGTCACTTTATTATAATAGACGGCGACTCATAGCAGAATGGTTATAGTCGCCCTCTGACGATTCTGTGAGAACGGGTTCGATTCCCAGCCAAGCCAGTCGCTTTAGTTAAGCCATTGGTTGCAATGGCATAGTTAAGGATAGAAGCAGATATACAGAGAAAGAGAATAGTTATCGCAGCTCATCAATATATGAATGACTATTAGCAAATATATACGACAGTCAACTAAAAATTCAAATAGTTTGTACTGAAAAAAAATAAATCAAAAATGGTGAAACTTCCATTGCAAAAGTTTATCTAAAAATAAAAATGTCAACCTCCACCAGATTTACTTAATGTTCAGCACGAGTAAGTCGTAATTAAAAAAAACCTTACTGTAATTACACATTAAATAATCCAGAGATAATTTTCTAAAACAAGTATGTCGGAGCGTCAGGATTAGATTCCGATTACGCGTGTGGAGAAGTCATTGTTACAAATTTAGGACTAGAGATCGAAGCCCAGCGACCCTTCTGGCAACTCTCTGATCATTCTTCTCTCAATGTCTCTATCTGAATGTCTCTCTGCCGGTCCTTCTGCTGCCTTGTTTCCCTCACACACATTCCAGTGGAATCCCCTACCTTTTAAAAAATTCCCGAATGTGTGCGTGTCCTCGACACGTTTACAGCAAATATCTGGTGTTTGGACAGATCTAAATATTCACGTGATCCTGATGGAATATCAACGTGAGCCAGCGCGAAGACAATGATATTTGACAACGATACTATTGTCTCGCGCTGAGGTCCGCAAATAATTTGAAAGTAATTATAACATTTGGTTTCAATAGTATTGTCTCTTCGTGTACCAACACATAAGATGTTTGATCAGGTGTGGTACGCGTCCTCCGACAAGTATTATATAAGCATTACCATTTGAATTTTATATTTACAAAATAATCATATTTAATGTTTTTACAGTAACTGATACTTACTATTTGTAAATAAACAACTATAAACAAATATTATTTTCTATTGAAAAAAAAAATGCATATCTTTAACTTAATGTTGCTAATGATTTAATAATTATACTATTTACATGTTATTATATATGCAATATATTATAGTTATTATTAATATTTTTTATTTTATAAAGCCATCCATCTATAAGAGAAAAAAAGATAATAAGCTTATGTCTATTATTGTTACTGGATATGCCTTTCACAATACCTATATCCAACACATCTGGTTGTTTGTTCCTGTCGGTTGGCCAGTAAGTCGATTTCCCGCTGGATAGATAGTTTGTAGAAAATGTCCTTTCTTTAATATCTCTATAGACCTTGCACCCCTTAAAATTTGCTGGGTGATCTTCTTTGCATAACGCACATTTGGTTGGCATCTCTCTCGTGATTTTGTGCATGCATCAGTTAGATGTTTTTGACCACACTTCACACAACGTGGCTGTTTAGAACAATAGTTCTTCGTCTGACCATAACATTGACATCGGACACATTGAGGTATTTCCTTTCTTATAATAGGTGCCTCGAAGGAGATTCTTTATTGTTCACAGCTTGTTTGAGATCAACAAAAAACATTGGCAATTGCTAATTTTTGTCTCTGCTACTTCTCATGTTGTTGATGTTTTTAACTGTGTGTCCCAAGTATTCAATTTTCTCTTTAATATTATCCTTAATGCATGAATGATGCATACCCTTCAATACCAACCTGAACGATCTTTCGTTCTTCAATTGATATGAGTGACAAGGTATTGTTTTTTCTTTAATAAGTTCACTCATTTTTTTATTGGAAATCTTTATTATTGGGCTGCACTTTGACCTGTTTTTGTCCCACCAATTTTAGTGTATATGATTCCTTTCCCACCGTGTTAAAGTCGTTAATCAGTTTGTTGATGTCATCTATATCTGGTATAAAGAAGGGCGGCGGCCTTAAAACTTTTTCCTTAGTTACACGAGATAGAGTATCTTTAGGCTGGGATCCTTGCAATTCATCAGGCAAACTGTCTAAAACAGAATAAGGATTACTAATAACAATGGCATTCCACAGGGGTCGACGCTGAGTGTTACTCTATTTGCGATTGCTGTCAATGATCTAGCGGGATTCTTGAAGCCGACGATCAATTGCTGCCTATATGTTGATGATCTTGCAGTCTATGTAGTGGGAGATACCATCCCCTCTATTGCCAAAAAGTTGCAAGAAGCAATTAACACCGTTGAGGCGGAGGCTGGATGGAGAGATTTTCGATTCTCTGATGCAAAAACATCATGTCTGCATTTCTGCCGCCTCAAAAGACCTCATAGAGACTTTTTCTAAGAGGATCACCAATAAAATGTGTAAGTCATATCAAGTTCTATCGTATGACACTTGATAAAACACTGAACTTCTTAACTCATATCTTGCAGCTTGCAACAAAATGCAAACAATTGCTAAATATAATAAAATGTATGGCACACATACAATGGGGTGCGAACTCTGACGTGCTGCTATCACTGTACTGAGCCTTGGTCTTATCTTTCTTTTTTCCCCTGGCTCGTTTTGAACGCTCTCCTCGGCATCCGAAGAACACTCATCCGCCATATTTAAGGGCATGTGCTGGTCTCTCCAGCATAGGACTCTCACCACAGTAAACTTATATTGCAGAAACTTAGCTACAAGTTAACTATTATCGATAGATACAATAATATTTCGACCTCTCATCACTACACAAAATATCACGTCTGTACTCTACGGCTACTCAAACGAGATAGAAAATCTAAACATCACTATCCAGAAGTCGGCCTGGACAGCAACATCTGCAATAATCCAGAAAAAAGACAGAGATTGACCTGTCCGATAATAATTTAAAAAAACCATTGCCGAGAAGAGGAAGCTCCGACGCATATGGCAGAACAGCAGGCTACCCATGGATAAAACTATTCTAAATAGGGCAACGGAAAACCTTGAAGACATGCTCGGTAGTTATAAAAATAAGAAACTTGAAAAATATATAAGTAATCTAACTAGAACACCTGTAAAGGACTACTCACTATGGAAAGCTACCAAAATCCGGCATTAAGCAACCATAAGTCCGAATTTCACCAATAGGAAATAGCGATAGCAGTTGGGCAAGGAGCAGCAGAAGGTATTCACAGAACATTTTGAAAATGTGTTCAAACCCATTGAGAATCAGACGGCTACAGACGTAACGGACAACATAAACATTGTACTAGATGCTCCGTTTCAGATGTCCCTCCCATTAGAACCAGTCCGACCAGTCGAAGTGGTAGTTGGTTACGACCTAATAACTGCAAGGGTTATGAAGGAGCTGCTGATTTTGTTAACGACAATCTTCAACTCCCTCCTGAGAACGGGTTATTTTCCATCCAATTGGAAAGTTGCCTAGCTTATGGTCATCCCTAAACCGGGAAAGAATCTGTAGGAAGTTACAGATCAATCAGCCTATTGCCGGTGATGTCCAAGCTGTTAGAGAGGATACTGTTTCGGAGGCTCCATCTAATATTATCCGAGGAGGGTGTAACTCCGGACCATCAGTTTGGATGCCGACGTCATCACTCCACCATCGAACAGATACATCGAGTGACAAACGAAGTTCGGCGATCCTTGGAGATTACTCTGCAAAATAAAAACTGTATGTTATAATAATACTTACTTGCAATGACTACGTACATATTAGATTTATTTGCGAGATGTATTCCCTGATATTTTGCATCTTCAGCTTGTGGAAGTTGTTCATTACGGAGCTCACTTCCGATAAAGTCGTCCTATTTTATTGCGGAAATTGAAAGCACGACAGCAACAGTAGTGAGGATGCCAATTCGCAACAAGGTAAGGAACCAAATATAGAGCCACTTTGGAAATGAAAAGATAAATACTTTGATAAATAGCATATAATATGTAAATAAAAGGAATTCAGCAATGAGTTGCATAGGCACGTAAATAGCATATCTATCTATCTAAACAGACACCATTTAATAAATAAGAATACTACAACAACAACAACACTGCATTACCGTTGACTCTGCAGTTTTACCTCAAATTGTACAATGTTATACGAAGAGTGCACATGGTGTTTATATACACGACAACACAATATGCACGACTATAGAAAAATGATTCTGGTCAATAAATGATGCTTATTATCAACATAAATTAAAATTAACTTAGAAGTATTTCATTTATTTTTATTAAAACGCAAACGTAAAAATTTCACACACATTTCTGTCGACAACGCTTTAGACCAAAAGTCTAATAAATTTTGTAAATTTTAATAGGAAATTGTTTGTAAAAGAATATTTTATTGCATTTCAACATAAATATTTTTTTCTGTATTCGCGAGAAATCCTGCCCGGAAGTTTTTTAAATAGCGCGGTATGGCTTCATGATATCTGAGTAAATTAGAACTTTGAGATTGCTAAAGCTTCGAGCTGTACTGCAGGGTTCGGCGCATTATTATTATTGATATGTATTTGGACATTGTATTTCAACATAATTCTTATCCTACGAATTCCTATAAATGATCTTTAAAGTTACTTTATTTATTGGGTTGCTCTCTTGGTGGCATATTCAAACCAGGTCTCATAACACCAAATTAGAGTTACAGATAACTATTTGAATACAAAAACAATAATCATGTAGAATGAAAGCCTTGTTGTATATTCGAGGAAATTTCAGTAATAATTATAGGACAATTTGAGGTAGAACAAACATTTTGTGTGGTTTCTTCCTGTAGTCTCCTTGTTTAACTTGTTATTAGCAGCATTCGATATTTGCAAGTATTGAAGATAGCGCGAGTCTAGAAGTGACGGATCGCGGTAGCGTTCACTTTGGAGGAAAGAGAACCGGAGAAGTGTATTCTTCAGACTCAACAGAAGGAAGAGTCGCCCAGCATTTTCACACGTCGCGAACGCACACCCTACCTGAAGTCGAATATTTAATATTATTCAGCCGTCATATATCAGTCATATTCAACATAAAGAAAGTTATAATTCAATTGAATTGTACCATTTAAATTATGCAATTTATTTGCGATAGTGATTATTTTTTTGTACAATGAACACAATTACCGGCATTTTGTGATATGCAATATAATATATGTAATGAGTATTTGTAATGAGTGACGCGTTATAGTCTAAATAGGCTTCAGACAAATTCGAATTTGTGGGCGCCATGTACAGTTTTGTGTTCAGACATTCAATTCCACTGTATTCTACTGTTCTCCGTTTTGCCCCCCATATAAGGCACCCCTTGAAAATAGTAGTAAACTTCTGAGTAAAAAAATGCAATAAATAACTGATATTTAATTAATTAGCCATAAATACGATTTCTCGGAATACAATCGACAAATGTGCGGTCATCATTTTCTTTAATTAATAATAATTATATTGCCATGTCGGGTTTTTGCACGATAATTGAAAAATTTTCAAAGGTCAATTTCGCAATTCTTGATTATTTTTATTTACACAAGATTATTATCTTTAACCGATGTATTGTTTATTATTTCATGTGACACTCCTACCCGATTAATTAATTACATACATTTATTATTATATTATGTAGATTAGTATAGTACCACAGATATATTGTATTAATATTTTTCTTTTTTATTGTTGCACATTATATATTGCGTCAAGTTCAAATCGCATTCTTAATTGATCACTGTACAAATGAAAACTTTTAAATTGTATTTATAGTTATAATATTATTATTTAATATCTATTCGTTATATTTCATAGAAGAAACTAATAATTAGAGCGTAAGTGTTCCGATTTCGTTAAATATATTGAACTTTTGCAGAATTATAAATTAACATAAAATAAGAAAATTATAATTAGAAACCTCAATTGTACTTAGAATCGAGAACGTTTGAAAACAATCGCAACCATCTACATCTGCACCAACTGAAACAATATTAAGATGCAAATTTTGAAAATATTTCTATGTGTCTTTTGTGTCGGTCAAATTATAGAGAGGTTGAACTTGAATAAGGTGTGGGTTTCACGTGTGAAGATCCTGTTTTCTCGAGCAGGAAGAACTCGTACTTCAGCTCTCTTCCAGAACCCACTAATCTACCACAACTATATCCGCGTCGCTTTCATCTAAGACAAATACCACTCCCCCACCCTCACTCTCACATCCAACAATACGCCGATGACATCTGCTCATCTGGATCTCCGACCGTTTCCCAACTTAAGCATCCAAACTTCCTGTCTTGGAGTCTTGGATCCGCAGGTGTCGCAAAAAAAACAATCCTTCCAAATCTCAACTAACCTTCCACCACGGCAAAACCCCGCAACCTCACTCTATCATCCTATGGAACTCCACCATCCCTGAATCCCAATCCGCGTCCTACCTTAGCATGCAACTATCTATCCATCTATATATCGATCTATCTATCGATCTCTTCTCGGCAAACGCTTTTTTATTAATATCGTTCAGTTCAGTTTTTCTATCACCTGATATTTATCTATTTCCGTCTTCAGCGTGATTTTTCAATTATTTTCAGACTCCGTCAATAGTTTGAAGTATACCTAGTCAGTACTTCTGTTATGAAAAAATAGTGGCGCTACCTTTCACACTCGTACCTTGCATATATTCGTTGATATATGCAAGCTATTTTATCGAATAGCTCTAGAAACAGTTAGCACAAGACGTGCTACTGGGTCTTGTTGTAGGGTTCTGAAGACCCTCATCTTTGTTATTAGGTTGTGTTTGATTATTTGCTATAGGATATACCTGACTTTAACCATTGATACTCTTTATGTTGAAATGTTCAAGGCTGAGATGATGAACATATTTGTGATACTCTGACATCTCGCATACTATGAAATGTCGTATCTGCGTTGCGGTGCTTTGATCACCACCTTTGTGTTTTGCAGATATTTAATTTTGTGGATAATTTTGATGTTTGATCTGCGTGAAACGAGAATAGTGGCAACGGTTCATTGCTTCCTTCCTAACTTCCTAACTAACTGCGGTAGCAGGATTAATTTCTTTATTTTTTTCTCATTGATGTCCTCAATATTTAAATTCTCATTGCTCATTACCTGGAAATGGTTTTTTGCCAGCACAGTTGGTCTAATTTCTGTCTGCTTCTAGTTTCTTTGGTTATCATTCTCCATCCCCCGCCCCCCACATTGTATGTGACACTTTAAATTGTTGTGTCATTGTTATCTGTAGACATGTTTTTGTTTGTTTATTTCGGTCTATATCTTTTTCTTTTGGCTGGCTGAAAATTCAACTCGCCAGCCGGGTGTTGTGAGAAAATGTTCAGAGAACTCGTCACTTCCTCCTGTACATTGGAGGACATGTTGCAGACATTGAACAATAACGATTCGACCATGAGTAATTTTATTTCTTGCATTTCAATCCAGCAACTCATAGACATGTGATTACAGCCGCAAGAAATTTCAAGACCAATAGTAAATTCTATCCGACGTTGACCAGGCTCTCATACTGCCAGCGTCTCTTGTAATTAGTATCCCCTCAAGCGATTTGATCAGTTCGGTTGGAAATACATCGCTTTGATTGTGGAAGAATCTGATGTATTTTATTTAACTGTATGTTTCCCCATTTACAGAAAATAATTTTATTAATAAAAAATATTTCAGATGATTGAATTTAAGTTCCACTAAATTAGGGGTCGGCAAATATCTTCTTTTTTTTTGTAACATAACAGACATGTTAGAAATATTATAAATGAAATTTAAAAAAAATAGTTTTATTTTCGATTTTACACGTACGTGTGCTAACCCCTGCACTAGCAATATAAAAATATTGTCATAAGTGCGATTCGAAATAAAGGCTTCATTCGATGAGCATTCTGTCATGTTTTGCAATAGCATACCATAATACTATCAACAATAACTCAGTTATCGTTGCCACTCGCAGCACGTGGTGTAACGGAATGCGTTCTGTTCTTTTTCATTTAGAAAAAAAAAATGAACGAATGTGTTTGTTTGATTCTTCAAATTTCATTGAGTGGGAATATTATTTTTATTTCAAAAACTTGATATAACATTATTTTTATTTAGTTGTCTTCTTTGATTTTCATCTCGAAATGTGTTATAAGAGTTCTCATGTTAAAGTAGAAAATTGGAGGACAGAAACTCAGATATTTTAATAAAAAAAGGAAATATAATTATTAGTATACATGATGGAATACGCATCCACTTTATTAAGTAATTTGTAAGTGCATAACAAAATACAATTTGAAAGGCAACATTAATCTACTAGTGCGTAAGTGCAAAAATTCCATCAAAATGTTGCAAAGTTTTACCAAGGATGTTGTAAGTTTGAATTAACGAGTATATTTATAGTTTTGATTTAATTATTATTTGCATAATAATCAATTATATATACATAGTTTCACATTTCATAATCAAATATATAAATAAAACTCTCGTATTTCTGTAGCCATTTTTTAACGAATTATAGATAGAATCAATTACGATACATTTTGTTGTTGTTCTGGGTTTCTGCAATAGAAGGACGATTAAGGAATATTTAATAATTTAATTTACTATCGTAAGAAAAGCATACGAGGCTCGCATTAGAGTCTCCTTACTACAGCCAACCAGCGACAAATTCCAGATAAGGCCAAAAACATTAACAGCGAATATTATATAGCGTTATTGGTGCCTTCGATGGAAGAAATTGCGAAAAAACCGTGTCACAAGTCGATCAAAACTATTGCAAAAAATGCACAAATTGCACTTTGAATTGTTTCCCCATCCACCGTATTCACCTGATCTGGCTCCCAGCGACTACTACTTGTTTGCAGACCTATAAAGGATACTCAAGGGAAAGAGATTTGGCTTCAATGAAGAAATTATTGCCGAAACTGAAGCGTATTTTGAGGCCAAAGATAAATCGTTCTACAAGAAAGAGAAGTGTAAAAAATGTAAGAGAAGCGTAGGAATGAATGCATCATTTTTGAAAAAGACTATGTTAATTAATAAAGTCGAATATTGCCCAAAAGCTGTTGTTTTATTAGTCATCCTACGAACTTATTGAGTGAGGTGTTACTACTGACAATCGCATTCAATTTCGTCCTTAGTTATGAATTTGGTAGGTTTCCGATGGGAAACCCCACTTTTTTCTTCTCATAGTCAAAAATATTTGATTAATGCCAGCATGTGGCAAATCTCAAATAATGAAATAAATATTAAGATAAAAAATGTTGATTATGGTTGGCGTGGTTGACAATAAAAGTAATAACTAATTAACGACTAATCTATTTAACTAAAGATACGATATATACATATGGGATACAATTCTTAACTTATCTTCGACTTCTCTCTATATCTATATATAGGATACTGCATTGCCGACCCAGGCGGGATGTGTTGTTTGGCGGGTAGAATTAAATCTTAACAAAAAAAAATGTTCAAAACAGTGAAACAGTATATAATTATACAAAATATTGTTTCTACATTTTTTGTTTTTTAATTACTATTACTTGGTATGCGTAAGAGTACATCCCGTGCGACGTTTCACATGTAATGACTTCCGTTTAAATAATTGATAATCGGGAAAGAAAATTGTTCGAACTGCTCCACGTATTACTACGAAGGTGGGTCTATAGCGAAACTGTGCGCAACACCTTTTTGCGTTGCCGGAATTTATGATATGAAGGAATGTGGCAGCAGTTCTGGGCAGCCTACAATCATTCTTAAATCTTCATATGTTAAAGAATTAATATTGTAATCTATACTTATTTTTATGAGTGCATTACTGTTGGAAAAATTTAGTCGGTATATTAAAGTTTCTAACATGTATGTTTTTAGTAATTAAAATTAGTTTGCAGCGCGAATACTAGCAAATATCGAATGTTAATAATAAGCTAAGCAAGGAAACTGCCAAAAGAAACTACACAAAATATTTATTCCCGTGCAGGATTTCTCGCGAATTCAGAAAAATTAATATTTTTTTGCAAATAATTTTTTATTACAATTTACAAAATACATTGGTCTTTTTGTCTAAAGCGTTGTAGACGAAAATGTTTGTGAAATATTTTACGTTTGATTACACTTGATTTTCTCAACAATAACAGTTTTAGTTGATAAATTTACTTATGAATAAATCCTGCTAAGACTTCAGAACGATGTAACTACGAAATAATTCACGATGAGCAAAGATCGTTTCGCGATCGGAACGGTGAATAATAAAAACGTACATTTGTTTACTTTATGTGAACGTGTCCGGGACATTCTATGATTTTTGTAAAACCTGACGTTTAATTGAAACAGCGCACAACGATGTCAATCGATAGTAGGAATTTACTCAGTCCGCAGGAAGAGATGGTTGCAATGATATAAATCTAGAAACATTAATAATATTCTACCAGTATGTAGAACAGAAAATTAAATTAGGGCCAAATGCACGCAAAAAAGAAGTACTGGATAATCCAATTTCAGCAATACCTCACATTGTTCGTTTTCTCCTCTATACAGACAAGTTTTTCTTTATGCGGTTTATTGTTGTATGCATTTAACCCACACCCGTGTCGATGTATCGGCAGTTATTCGCGGATGGAAATATTGCGATTATAAATAAATCTGGATTTTTTTTTCCCTTTATTTATTTCTACAATCTATCTCTCTATATGTTAAGTTGAATTGTTGTCTATAGAAAATAAAATAAAAATTCTTGAAGACATAGTCCATCGACTAGCCTTCATTTATGTGTTGTTCGTGAAACAGTGAACCTATCCAAATCGACTTAGCAGATCCTGTGGTTTGAATTTCTTCAGTCTCCGACGTTGGTCGCTGGTGTCCGTCAGTCTACTGGCAAGTATGTTTGGGTGGGATTCCAACCTATGGTGATATCTGATGCTGGCTCCAGCAATCTCTTCTCTAACTAAATTCATGTTCGTATGTTGGTGGATTTCATTGTTAGTAGCGTACCATGGAGCATTGGCGATTTGTCTGAGTGTTTTGGACTGGAATCGCTGAATTATGTTAATGCTGGAATTGCAAGCTGATCCCCAGAGCTGGATGCCATAGGTCCAAATTGGCTTAATTATAGTTTTATAGATGAGTAGTTTATTTTACAGTGAAGTTTTGGTGTTTCTTCCTATGAGCCAATGCAATTATCTGGCCTTCAATTCTACTTGCTTTCTCTTCTTCTTTATATGCTCCTTCCATGTCAAACGGCGATCGAGGTGCATACCCAGGTACCTGGCTACATTTTCTTGTGAGAGAACACACTGATTTAGAGTCACAGGAGGGCATGTTTTCTTGCGCATAGTAAATGTAACGTTGACCGATTTTGTTTTGTTTGCTCAAATTCTCCATTTCCTGATCCAGCACTGTATTTCATCGAGACTTGTCTGTAGCACTCTCGAAGCTGTCACCGCATCATGATTCGATGCCATCACCGCAGTGTCATCAGCAAAAGTAGCCACCGTAACCCCATCAGATGCTGGTAAATCCGCCGAGAATAGTAGGTATAGTAGCGGTCCCGAAACGCTTCCCTGAGGAACACCAGCGGAAACTGTGCGTAATGATGTTATCTCCGAATTTATTTTTATTTGGAAATACCTTCCCGTCAGGTATGATCTCAGGACGGTGTAAAAAACATGAGGTAGACACTTTTTTAGCTTATAGAGTAATCCTTTGTGCCATACCCTATCAAATGCCTGAGACACATCGTTGTCAATTTCGGCAACCACACGATGAACCTGCTGCACAGTGCCGTGTTTTTCTCTAAAACCAAACTGGTGATCAGGCACTACATTGTTTTCAATTAACCACGGCCTCAATCTCCGCAAGAACAGTTATACAAACAACTAGGATAGTACCGGCAAGAGGCTGATTGGTCTATATGACGTGACAGCGTCTGGTGGCTTACTCCGCTTAGCAATCTGAATAATTTGTGCCACTTTCCATTGAGGTGGAAAGAATCCAAGTCGTTTGATGGCATTGAATATAATGGTCACTATTCTTAGGCCAGTAGATGATAGTTCTTTCAAGACTTCCGGTGTTATGAGGGCGTATCCAGGTGCTTTTCTGAGTTTCAATCCTTGCTGTATCATCAGTTTAACTTCATTTGGTTTGAAAGGTTTTATTAGAGGAGACATTTGGAAGGGTGATTACAGAAACTGATTAATGTCAGCATCCCCCCCATCATCAGGATTCGCAGGAAACGGTTTAAAAACACCACAAAGATGATTAGAAAATAGTTCAGCCTTGTCCCTGTCACTTCTAGCCCAACCACCGTCCTGCCTACGTATTGGATGCACTCTCTGTTTAGGCTGTTTCAAGTCCTTGGTTGCTCTCCATAGCGAATAGTCGGTGGCTTCGGTCGGAGAAAGGTTGCTTAAGTAGTCATTCAGAGCTTCGTTTCTTTTAGTTTCTAGTAATGATTTCAGTTGACGTGTCGATCTGTTCAGTAGAGTCTTGTCTGATGGATCATGAGTTTGTTGCCAGATCTTTCTTAGCCTTCTTTTTTCTCTGATTAAAGATGCAATATGTGATGGGCAGCTGTAAGACACTCGGTTAGGATGTTGGGGGGGAGTAGCACTCCATACAGCAGATTGCACCGAAGTGGTCAATTTTTCGACAGCGTTTTCCAGCTCTTGCTCAGTTTTAAGGCAGATGTCATTATCCAAACTCGCATCGAGATATTCTCGGAAGAGTTCCCAATTTGTTCGTCGGTTATAGAAAGTAGGTAGTTTTGTTTTTAATTTTATTGCTGCTGTTAGAGTTATGATTACTGGAGAATGGTCCGATGACAAATCTAGGCACGAGTTTATTGCTAGGTAGTTGCTGGATATCCCCTTTACAATAGCAAAATCCAAAAGATCAGGTTGTTTTGGTGTGTCTGTTGGCCAATAAGTTGGTTTGCCAGTGGACAGAGGTATTAGATTTCGTGCCTGCATTGCTCTCAGCAATTCAAGTCCCTTGGTGATTGTTAGTCTAGATCGCCAGTTAGTTTGTTTCGCATTATAGTCTCCAGCAGCTATAAAGTGTGCGCCCAATGTGTCGAAAAAATCTACGAAGTGCTCCATTTTAATATTATGTTTTGGGGGGCAGTAAACACTGGATATGTGATCGAGCCTCTCCAATCCTCGACAACAACACTCGTTGCCTGAAGTTACTCTTTCTGAGACTTTGGCAATTCGTAATGTTCGATTGTGTTCTTGATGATGATAGCACTACCCGCATGTCCTGCGCCGTCGGGATGGTTGGTCTCGTAGATGGAATACCCAGGTATATTTATATAGCTCTTTGACGTGAAGCGAGTCTCTGAGATAAGCAACAAATCCAAATTATGAAAGCTGATGAAATTAACCACTTCTAGTGTATGCTGGACTAGGCCATTTGCATTCTAGGCAGCAATTTTAAGTTCTTGGAGGTTCATTTTAGCTTCCTGACAAGCTCAATGGTGAGTGTGAACAATGTGTCCAGCCTTCCCATCATTTGGGTCATCATATCGCTGAGTTGTTGGAATTGCTGTGATGGTATAGGTATTTCATTGATATTTGTGATTGCTGCAACTGTTTCTCTTTGGCTTAGCTTGCTGAGCATAATGTCCGCAACACTTTAGGCCTTAGATTTGGGAATGTCCATTGTTTAATTTCCCTGTACCCTGTAGTTTGCCGGATGGATTCCCTCGCAAAGCGCACATTTGGCTGGAGTATCCGGAGATTTCGGGCACTCCGAAAATTAATCTTAAATTTGGTGAAGAAAGACATATTAGAATCTTTGGATATGAATTTAAGGGCAAGCGAGAGGCTGAAGTCGATTCCATAAAATAAATATGATTCTAAACATATTTATTTTCACTTCTATTGGAAGATGCTCTCAACGCAGACGCACTACAGGTGGTTGCAAAGTGTTGCGACGCGATTTGGTGCGATCAATACGATGTCTGGACGCACACCAGTTCACTTCACTTAATCCACGCTTCTAAGTAAATGTTCAATTTGACTTTGACATTGAAATTTTCACCGATCCATTTATATTCTAATATTAACACTTTCTTTCTGTTATTTTGTTCTTATCATTAGCACAACGATCAAGATAATACTTGCAAATGTACTCTTGCATTACTTTGTTTGTGCATTTCACTAAAAAGGATGGAACCGACTATCAATATTACAATGTCGGTGTTTGGATGACTTCCATTTCGATTTGGTAATACGCGGCGCTACGCTGGACCTGGCATTGAACGACATCAACGTATATGGAGGACAGGAAGTCAGATATTTTTCTAAAAGGGAGAAATCTAATTATACGTATATAGAGATCAAGATCGAACAGTCTTTTGTAAACTAACTTGCAAAGTGCACAAGATAATACAATTGCAAGGGTAGCATGGAATATTAACTTAGTAGTGATTAAGTGCAGAAAATCTATTTAAAACATACTGAGGACTTTGTATTGATTTTTATTTCTTCGGTGTTTTTTTATATTTTTCAGTTTTAGTTTTGAATTAATTATTTTTTACCCTTTCTATGAAAATCTAATTTATAATCTCACAATTCTTAATATCGGTATGTAAGCAAGTATGTAAGAAAAAATCTCATCTTTCTTTAGCAACTTTTGAATGAATTATATAGGTGGATTTGCTATTAGAATATTTTACAGTAAACTATAGTTCATAATTTAATTTACTTTTATCACACGGTTTTTATTGTCTCTAATTATTATAATGAGTATACGCACATCACTCGTAAAGATGTTCATGCTGGCCGCTCGTGGTTTAGACATAACTAAAGGAAATTGAGTATTCATGGACATGGAAGTTTATAAAAAAATATTAACAAATGATAAACATGATGATAGATGCTTTAAATTCGATTCCATAACTCTTGTAAAAGTGAGTTAACATCTAATAACTTTCAGGATTTAACAGGTAAAGTCAAGAGGTAAATTACAAAACTGTTGCGTCACATCATGCCAACAGGAGGCGCGAGAAAAAGCTCAACAAACATAAGAAGTATTCGTCGTGGATATAGAAATTTATTTGTTTTCAGGTGGACTTTGCTATTGGCGCATCTTATGAGAGGCTTTTGTAAATTCAAAAGCGGTCACATCAGAGTTGTGCATAATAGAGAGTTGTGAATTACTCCATATAGGATAACTGGGAAATTATCCATCACTACGGTTTGAACAAAAAGCATATGCAGAAGATCCATTGGTCAGAAGAAAGTTCAAATATTTATGTAAACAACTGATCGATAATGAACGACCTTCATATTTTTCATTGTATTCTTATTTGTATTTGTTTAAAAAAAAAACAGATAGAAAATTCATGTCTTATATATTCATCCCATTTCTTCCCATATATTTCTTAATTTCCAAAATAAACTCTAATTGTTATAGAATTAAAGATTTCAATGAAACGCAGCATTCGAAAACCAACACATTTCTATATGGAATAGAGTAGAGAAATTATTGTAAATTTCATATCACATTTCGCAAATTCGGGGAAAAAATCTGTTCAATTGAATTGTATAACAACTACTATTACAAAATAATAATTGCCTCGTGGAATCATGAGCTTTGAACAGTATTTTATATGAATATACCTATGTACAAAGGTCTATAAACCGCAGACATTTAGTCCTATTTGCATCAAATTATTAGCGGGAATTAATTTTACTACATTATATTGGCTTTAATTAGCTAACTTCTATTTGCCATTTCCTGCGATATTTGATATACACGTATTTTGTTTCAAAAATAAATATATCAGATTTATTATAATAATACAAAACATTGAAAGAAGTATTAGGATAAAATGTTAATTTATTGTTTTTTACAGAGTTGAGATAAAAAGTCATATTGAGTGTAATTCAAAGTGACCACACGTCCCGATTTTGGCGGGACAATCTCAATTTTTGGAAGACAGTCCCGCATCCACCGATTTATACAAAAAAAAAAGAAAGCGTCTGAGTTAGGTGAAATGTTATTTCTACATTCTTTCTGTTTATGCATGGCTCTATTTCTGGGATTACTCGCCGAGTCCAGTTTCCCTTCTTCTCCTGTAAGTTTTTACCTTCATAACTTTTTCTCTTCTTGGGGCACCATACAGCATTATAGACTGTGCCACATGTCCTAACAAACGTTATTCATAATTAGTCTGCTTACAGCCGATTTATTCATTTCTTTGTTATGATTTCCTTTCCTGACATTCTGAATGTTACTGATCTTAGTTTTCTACGTTCGGTAAGTAATCTTGCTTCTGTTTTTATGTTTATCGGCAAAATTGTTTTAAATGTGTACACACTATTCATATTAATTTTAGTTTAAAACAAACTTTTATGTTATTTTCTTGAATTATTTTAGAGTACACTCGTCCGATTGTGTACAGATCAATACTGATGAAACTTTATGCCGTTCTTCAACGGTGGTCATGCAATAGTCATGTGGTAAGCCTTGATCTAAGTCGCTAAAAACACATGTCTGAGCTGGATCATATGTGTAAACATAGAAAAATACCTATACAGCTTATGTATAATACTGATCTTTTAACATTGCCATTTAAAAAATAATATTCATGCTTAAAAATATTTTAAAAAATTATTCAGATGCATATTTTTTTAAATTCAAATTGATAATATAAAGTTGAAGTTCACAATAATATTGCTGTAATGACATCTATAAACCTTAAAGATATTGTATCGCGCTTGCTTGCAGAAATCCAATTGCATGCGAAAGTAATTGCTTCCAAATACAAACCGGATAATTCAGTCTCAGGTTTTCACATAGACAAAAACAGTTAATATTCCACTGTGTCCAGAATTCCACTTTTTTTAATTTGTTTTCGGTATAATAAGTGTTCATCACTATTAATTTACATATGATTTGATAGAGGATATTGAACTTTTTTAAGTCAGTATATTTAAGTTTGATATAGCAGTGATTTCCCGCTAGATTATTTCGCTGGCCAGTGTTCAATTTGCAATAGACGGTTTAAAAAAGTTGCATACAAAATATTATAATAGGATATTAAAGTAATGATGAATATCTATCTAAATATTCGTTCAAAATTACGAAAGTTTTACTTACCTATATCCCCCTTTCATGGACGTAGATTGAGAGCGCATCCTACCATATTATAACCACATTGGACGATCATCATTGAATAAAGGCACGAGCACGTACAAATATTTCCCCGTGAAAGTGCCGATAACGCGTCACCTTTCATCAGTATTGATTTATTCATATTCGGACGAACATACTAATATATAATGAAAGAAAATAACTTTTAAGTATTGTTTTAAACTAAAATTAATTTAAAAAGTATGTTTTTGTGATTTCTATCAAATTACATTGTTTCCTTGTTATTACTAATTATAAGCTACTGTCTAAGCATAAATATTCAATGTGATTGCTATCTTCGTATAAAAAATATTTTAATTACTAGTGTCTATTTATTGTAACAGTAATGAAACATGTTTTAAATAAAAATTAAAATTAAGTGTTGATAAATCGTACAGTTTTCATCATTTCTATTTGATTGGATTGAATGACATACAAACATGAATATTCCAATATCATTTCTAGATCAATCATAATATTCTGATTATGTTTTTAGAATTTTGAAATTCTAAATTTGTCTTCTCTATTCATATAGCATTAACTAAGAAACATTCGTAACATTTTACAATATTTTAAAGTGATTGCCAAAACTTAAGCGTATTTTAAAAGATAAATGGTTCTACAAGAAAGGTATTGAAATGTTAGTTGTGAGTCGAATATGCCCAAAAGTTGTTGAGAGATTAACTAGAGTGAAGATTGAAGTAAACTTACAAACCTGTTGCGTTACATCATGCCAACAAACTTAAGCAGTCGTCGTATTCGTTTATTTTTATTTTTTTCGTTTTTAAATTCTTTTATTCATTTTGTACAAATATTAATGTGTCAGCGATTGCGAGCTGCAGCATTTTAGTCGTGTTGGCATGGAAAATAAAAAAAGATCTTTTGATTGTTTGTGTGCGTGATTTTATTGGTTGTTTTGTAGTCTGTTGGGATTGGATTTTCTTGATTTGGTCTGAAATTTTTGGAAGGGAGGCTAGTTCGTAAAGGTTGTTGCTGGGGTGAAGGTTGTGAAGACGTAAGATATTCCTGATTGCATGCCTTTCGAATTGGTTTAGTTCAGAACTGACGAAACGAGAGGTTATTGTTAGGATGGTGGACGAGTAAGTGAGGACGGGGCGGATAATGGTTTTTTTATTTGTGGATAAGCTTGGCAAAGGAATAACCAGTGTGGTGCGGAGGCGAGAGATGATGTTGAGTCTACGCCGGCATTGTTTTATGGCGCGGAAGATGGTGGTTTGCGTATTGAGTGTGGCTGAGGTGAATGCTGAGGTAAGATATGTGCCGGGATTCTTCAATGATGGTGTTCCATAGTCTAATTATGGTCCTGAAGTTGTTGAACTTTTGTGTGTTGTTGTGTCTGAATCCGATGAGTTGAGATTTTGTAGGATTAGATTTTATTCTCCATTTCCTCATTCAGTTTTATAATTTTCTGGTTTTGCAGTGTGGCGATGGCTCGTCCAGGTTGCAGGCGTAATGTCCATAAGACTGTGTCATCTGCATATTGCTGAAGATGACAATGTTGGTCGGATAAAGTCGGAATGTCGCAGCAAAATATATTGAATAAAAGTGGAGAGGATCGCTCCTTGCAGGACTCCCGATTACAGGTGGTTAGGGGTGGAGATGAAGTTGCCAACTTTGATAGAGGCGGTTCTGTTGTTTAGGTAGATTTGAATTATGTTGATGATGTACATAGGAAATTTTTGCGTTATGAGTTTGTGGAGAAAGCCTCGGTGAATGTCGAGGAAAAGTGCGGGTGAGTATTGTCTGGAGTTGCTTGAGTTTTTGATTTAAGTGAAGAGATTGAGAATGGCGTGTTGTGTAGATATGTGTGTGTTTGGTTGGTATAATTGATTTGTGGGTATAATATTGTGTGTGTTGCATCGTGCAGAAATACGTTGGTGAAGTAGTTTCCCGAGAACTGGCAGAAGGAATAATAAGATATAAGCCGATATGGATTGTGGTTAGCAGGATCCTTTCCTAGTTTGGGTAACATCTTGACGGTGGCGATTTTCCATACATCCGGAAAGTACCCCAGTCTGATGTCGGGGAGGTAGAGTGATTGGATCCCCTCGTCCACTGACGTTGGTCGTCCAAACGACTGATCACCTGCATTCCAGTCTGATGATTCGGAAGACGTCCAGAGAAGTCGAAGTCGGTGTGTCCTACGTTGAAGTCGCCTAGAATCATAGATAGTTGATGGTGGTAATATTAGGATTACTGGCCATCGTCAATAATATTGTTAGGGGGGACTGGATGAGGTTTTCTGAACGAAATGCTCAGTTATTGATTTGAGTGCATGAGGTGCATTCTCAATCCTAGAGTGTGAAGCACAACTGGAGCAGAGGAACACGCACTAGCTCGCGAGCTTCCGGAAAAATGTTTAGGAGAGCTAGTACCATGCACCGTACTACGTCTTTGATTTGGATTGGTTCACTTGGGGGGTTCGATGTATTAGATGGGAACGATGATTTCGGAAGCAATGGGTGCTTTAGGTCTTTTGGGACAACTGTAACTGAAACGAATGCTGTTATCCCTCTAATCTTGAGGGTCTCGTTTTGTTTTTGGTGAAGTTTACAGCAAATTCGAGGGTTTAAGAAGGTTCCATAGGAATTTGTGATTAATATTTTCGACTGGAAGTCCGTCGATTGGTGCGTTGTTGGCGAGGAGCGGAAGAAGTACTGAGCGACGATGAACTGCCAGATTGTTGAGTGGTGAGAGTCGGAGAGGCAACTAATGGGGGGGTTTGGTGACGTTGCTGAGGAGTATGTGTGGGTACTTGGTGTAGTTGTGGAAGAGGAGTTGGACTGGCGGTTTGTCCTCTTGTTATCGATTTTGGCTTGCAGGATGCGGAAGCGGAACGGGCTTCTTTGCGCTGGCGTAAAGAAGCTGATGAGCCGGAGTGAGTGGAGTCCATTCTGACGACTCGCGTTTTTCTACTACATCTGGTACTTGCTTTTACTTCTGGATCTGACTCGGACATGTTTTCGCCTTCGTTGTCACCACTGTTGCCAATGTGGATGTAGAACTGTATTTATGTGTTTGCAGATGGACGGTTATGTTGCGATTGGCGAATGTATTGTACAGCATATTCAAAATAATCAAGGATACGCCTGAAGAGATAGCGGAGGAAAAAAGACGACTACAAATGTATACAAATAAAGATAGAGGACCATACATCGTACATCTAGAACCGAGCGATGATAACAGCGCACAAATCCGACCAATGACGATTGGGAACAAACTGATAATCAGTAAGGTCAGCAAAGTAACTAGGGTAGACAGCAGAGGCAGGAACAGAGTAGCAGTTACCTTCCAAACTGGAGAAGCTGCAAATATTTTCATTAGGTCCAATTTTATACAAAAAGAAAAACTAAAATGTTTTATTCCAGCGCATTTGATAAGCTGCAAGGCAATAATAAGAGACGTGGTTAGAGACTGGACAGAGCAAGACATAATGGAAAATCTAATAAGCGATGACGGGAGAGCAATACTAAGAGTAGAGAGAATAAATAGAAGATCCACGGATGCACAAGGAACAGTAGAGTATGTACCAACAAACACAATATTGGTGACCTTTAGAGGAAAAATCATACCAGCACGTGTAGATATATTTTACAACTACAAAACACCTGAAATATATACGCCAAAAGTCATCCAATGCTTCGGCTGATATGGGCATAAAAAAAAATATGCAAAAGTAACAACATCAGATGTCCGGCCTGCGCTGAGGCGCACGAACTTAAAGACTGCCCAATTAAAGATGCTCCAACATGTCTACATTGTAAAGGCCCACACTATACAAACGAGATAGGAACAAGATTAAACAACAGAATATGCCCGACAAAGGAAAATTAAGGAAGCAATGGTGAAATACAATTATTCCTTCTATGAAGCGTCCAACCTCTTCAAAGAGAAGAACTTGCCACCAATAAATTCAAATAGAGACTTCCCAGCACTGAACAGGCAGGAATCAATTCAGAGCGAAATATTTCCTAGAACGTCCAACAGAACGACTTATGCCGACACAGCAACCAGAATACGCTCCCCATCACCTTTGGCTGAACAGTCAGCCTCATCAGCCCGTAGTCTTATGTGGGACCACTCGTATGCTACAACCAATAAACAACCGAACCGAAAACGCTCCACAATCAACTCTCCTAGTCCACCTAAGAACAAAATAAGAAACAAACAACAGAAAGCCAAGGAGTCTAGACCTTTGGCATACTCTCAACATTCTACAGAGGAAGAGAAGGAAGAGGAGTTTTTAGTAACGCTTCTTCATCAACTGGCCGATACCCTATGCTGTAAAAGAACAAATATCAGCAATTCAAGATTAGCTCCCGCAATTAAAATTATATCGGAAATTCTACACAACCTTCAGAAAACACACAACAAGAACGAATCTATGGAATCTGAATCTTCTGAGTTGGAACGATAGGTCGTTCCAAACGAAACACTCAAGAGATCCTGAAACTGACACACGACAACCATATAGACATTAGGACAGGACACTGCCTCGCACCGGCCCATCTCCACAGAATGGGTCGGTCTGAGACAGACGAAGTTTAATTCCTATGGAGCACACGGCGGAAACTGGCGAAATTGTGCTGTGCACAGGCTAAGTGAGAAAGGTGGTGGAGAAAAGAAGAAGAAGATGATATTTTTTTTGTACAAATTATTTCAGTTTTTCTTGAAGTGTTTTGGATCATTGTGATTATTCATCTTATAGATTATTGTTAGTTTTACATAAAACTATGCTTAGTTTAAATGGAAAATGCGTTGGAAAAACCCTTTATTTTATTCTTTGGGGATCGAACCCGTACTCACACAATCGTGAGGGAGCGACTCTAACCATTGTGCTATATGGGCTATTATAAATGGTAAAAGGTTCTAAGGGCACCGAAAAATGTATCCAAATAGAGGTTGATTAACAGGTCGGTGACGACAAAATGGCTATCCGTAACTCTAAATTTGTGTTTCGAGACGGATAGGATAATAATTATCTTTAAATGTTGAATATCCCTTTACATCAATAATAATGAATGTCGGAACTAAAATGTGCCGAATCCCGCGGTACAACTCGAAGTTTTACGAATCCAAAAGTTCTCATTTACGCAGACATCATGAAGCCATACCGCGCTATTTAATCCCGAGCAGAAATTCTCGCAAATGCAGAAGAAAAAATAAGATTTATGTTGCAATCTCTTACAATAAAATATAAAATAAAATTATTTTACGAATAATTTCCTTAAGCGCTGTTTATGAAATATTATAACATTAATTGAAATACCTTTATGTCAATTTAAATGTCAACGTACATCGATAATCAACAATAAATCATATTAATTGATATTACTTTACTTATTTAGAATTTTTATATTTTATATAATTTTAATTTCACCGCAAGACTGCAGCCAATTTTTTTATTTTTTGTATTTATAATGAATAAAGTCATTTAAAATGAACATAAAAAGAAATCAACATATTTGTTTAACATTTTGGAAAGTAGAGACAGTCATTTTCATTGAGTAGTTCAAAAGATATAGATCTTATATATTGTTGCGGAACTTCGGACCTCTGTCTAGTTCGATCGCTAGATTGTTTAATAATTCTCAATTTCACTATACTAAGATCTTTTTTATTTTGTCAACTCTCAAAAACATACAATAACCAACCGTTTTCTACTCAAACTTAACCTCAACTTAAAACAATAACATAACATCCATGGCTGCCACGATAACATCTCGAACATCCCCCCGATGTTCTCCGGACAGTCCCGAATCTTCCCGAGAGCGCCAGCCAATAATCGTTACAATATTATGTCGTCGTATGTATAAATATTGTGTGCACCTTTCGATAGCGAATATCTTGTTGTATTAATTATTGTATTATTAGTGTACTAGTCTATTTGTTTATTTACTTAATTGTCTTTTTACATTATTCTTATTTATTAGATGGTGCCTGTTTAGATACCATGTGCTATTTACATAGCTATGCAACTGATAGCTGATTTCCTTTTATTTACATATTATATACTATTTATCTTTTCATTTTGAAAGTGGACTTATATTTGTTTCCTTAAATTAGTGCGCATTCGCAACATTAGTGAGTTGCTGTCATGCTTCCCATTTTCAAATAAGACGGCGTTATCGGACGTGAGATCCGCAATCAACAACTAAATCTACTATATACGCAATTTTATATTATTATATAATAAAACATACAGTTATAAAAATACTAATTAACGCTTACATTTATTTATTCTTTACCGCATTATTTTTGTTCTTCAACTTAACCGTAAAAATAATTCTGAAAATTTAAGATAAAACAAAAATTTTACGCAATTCAAAGGGTCAATAATGATTGCATAATAAGGAAGAAATTGAAATATATTTTATTTTTATAATTTTCTTTTTTTCTCTGATCGCGTGATTTCTAATATTTTGTGGAGAGTAATTTAAAAGTTCCGCCAATGAGAAAATTGCTACCACATAGCCATACGACGACCATTGTTAAATAAGGGCGCGAGCGCATAAATGCTTCCCCGTGCAAGTGCAGTCAGCGCGTCTCCTTTCATCAGTGTTGATCTATCCACAATCGGACGAACATATTTGTATATAATTAAAACGAATAACATTTACGTTTAAAAATAAAATTATTATGAAAAGTGTGTTTGTGTGATTTTTATTAAATTCTATTGTTTTGTTTTCACCAGTAATTCGCAGCTACTTTCTTAACGTAAATATTCAGTGCGTTTTTTACTTGTTAGACAGAAAGAATTATTAATTACTAGTGTCCATTTATTAAAACAGTACAATTATTTTAAATTAAAAATTAAATCAAGTGTTAAAAAATCATGGATTCTTCGACAATATTCGAAAATCCTGAAATCGCTTTGATCAACTTCCTCAACATTACCATTGGATTTGTATCTTTAATCGGAAACATTTTTATCCTTCATTTCGTCTATACATCGAATGCCATAATAACGTGAGTATTCCAATATTAGTACTATATCAATCATAATATTCTGATCATGTTTTACGTCCAAATTCTAAATTTGCATTCTATATACATATTATATTTTCGTGTATTAACTAAGAAAGTAGTTATATTGAAGCATTTTGCAATATGTTAACTGAAAAATATTGGAAATAAAATCATAACGGCATCCAACCAAGTTTTTATATTATTTAGATTTATAAATACTTATTTTATAAAAAAATAAATATAATATAAAATGTAAAATGCGGAATAGTATAATTTTTATTAGATATGCGTACGTATTAAATACATTTATATACGTATTTTTAGAATATAGAAGTATTGATTTACAAATTTGTATCAATAACAATAAAAATTCCGTCGAAGACTTTCTGTTTTGCAATTCTAAAATGCAAGTTTCAAAAATTTCAGCAACCATATTTCATTTTTTTTTCCTTTTAGCAACTATTTTTAATGCTTTAGATTAATGTTTGTTGCCTTTTTTGTATCTCTCTTATGTACAGATCAATAAGTATCAGTTACATTCCTATCGGTCGTCCTCTCACGATCTGTGAGTACGGGTTCGAACTTTAAAATAAAATTTGACAACCGCCATCAGATTTACTTAATGTTCAATATAAGAATAAATATAAGAGAGAAAAAAATCTCAGTCTTCACTGTTTTATACTGAAACCACTTAGCAACTACAAGACCATCGTTCTGAAGATATGCACGGACGTGGTCTCATAAAAGGCTTCTTAAAATCACCCAAAAACAATACATACATCACTGACACGTGGATTAATCAACACCTGAAATCCAGCTCAATTCAAATGCAGAGCCTAACTTCAAAATGCCGATCATAAGTAGATTACTCCTCCACGGGTGCATACTTTCAAAAACAAATACTTCCCAACAACAGAAAGTAAATTGAACTCGCCAAAGAATACAGATCGTGCAATTATTATTCGTATGATACGTATTTTTGCTTTCATCCTTACATTTTAATGTTTGATTTGGACTACAGCTCCGAAATGGAGTCACCCACGAGCCGTTTATCTTTTGGCTGAACTAATAAGCATTTGTTTTCATTCTTTTTCAACACTTTGATCAAAGCTCATAATTCCACGAGGAAATGTATTATTTTATAATAGTTGTTCTTTTGCAAAAAGCAATAATACAATTCAATTCATCTATATTGTATGGCTTCAAGTTTATATTATTTAGTTATTTACGCTACAATTTCGTGGAAATTACAAATATAAAAGATAATACAATAATCCATCCAATTTAATCTTAATCTTCTTTTGCACATTTCGACAGATTTAGCGACCACAAAAAATCATTAAACGTGTAATAATAATTTGATCAATTGCAAGTAAGTAAATACATTGAAAACAAGGAATGGTCGAATCAGTTGTTACTTGTATTTTGATTTAAATCGAAATAATGTGAGGACCACTTGACACAAATAGAGGAATATATCAACGTTCGGTGTAAAAATTTGTAAAATTTAGATGAAATATAAAAGCGACTCTGCCGATGTTGATTTCTCGTTGCAAGAAGAATTAATTGAATAAAGAGAGACTTTACAATTTTCAATCAAGTGGATTAAATTTTTTTTTTCGAGTACAATAGATTTGAGTTAGGATTTGGATACATTTATTAACATTACAACAGCAATTTGAATCGTTCCAATATTTATACATTAAAAATGTATCTGCAAATCTCAATATAATTTAATTGTCTCACATTTTAAAACTCTCATCAATTTCTAAGTTGTTAATAATGATTCTAATTGTATTTTTCTGTGATTGCAGCAAATCCAATCGTTATTTAGTGAATTTAACATTATCCAATATACTGACTTCTATATGGAACACTTTAATTTACGCCACTTACGAGTCGAACCCAACGATGTTAACAAACTATTTATCTTACAAGGTTATTAACTTCTTTCAATGTAAGTATATATACCATCAGTCACAATAGCTCAGATATTCATCCAGAACGGCCAGTGCCCAAAATTCTAACTGTTGCTCCATACTGTCTTGCTACTCTTGTTTTCAGCCACACACACTTTGAGTTCGAGGATTCCCAGAAAATCTAAACCAATAAGATGTGTGTCGCAATAAATAATTATTATTTGCTTTTAGCCGTTTATGTAACATCCAGTATATATAGCACGATGGTAATGGCGATCGACCGTTGCATTGTCATGGCTTGTCCATTGCTAAACGTGCATTGGAAAAAAGACCGTAGCAGTAAAATTGTGATTGCTTCAATTTGGATTATTTCAATTATAATGTTTTCTCCTTTCTTGTTCATAACTACCGAGATGCCTGCTGAAATCAGCTCCGAGTCACAAAATATAACAACTGAGTCAATGCTGAATGGATACAAATTTAAACATGTTTTTGACATAGTATCATTCACCGGACTATTCGTAATTCCTGGTAAAATAAAAGGAATCAAATAAAAACTATATAATAAATATTGTATATGTTGCACAGGTTCTCTTCTAATCTGTATGTATTTAATGATAGGATATCACTTGTGGAAATCTGATCCGACAGCTGCCGAAGATGCCGATATTACTAGAACTGGACATGTAAGTTCTCTCATTCTGCTCACATATATAAACTGATATAAACTACTTATTATTTTTAGATGTAAATAATACATTTTACTAAAATATTTTATTTTACAGATAATTCTATATATTTCTAATATTATTCGGTTTACATATTTCACGTTGATGTTTTTAAATAGTCATTCATATATTGACGTCGCAGTCAAGATTATGACAACATCGCTCATATTAGGATCCTTGAACTCTGCATTAAATCCAATCATACTTTTGGTTGTGTCTTCAAATTTTCGGAAGCATGTAATACAAACGTTCAACGGACCTCCGATAACCAACGGGAACACACGCAACATGCGTCAGGTATGTTTTTAGCAAAGAAAGCAGTTTTTATAACCAAACATTGCAACTGATATATAATTATATTCATTTTGATAATATTAATGAAAATCAATTAAATCGCTAATCATTGCAGGATGTTGCACAAGATGAGCAAAATCCAGAGATTATTGAAATGGAGAACGTAGCACAATAATTGGTAATAAAATGTTTCTTTCTGCAAACGTTTATAAATGCCATCATATATGAGTCGAGAAATATTTGAAAGTATATATTTTAGAATCTGTAATTACATTACTTCGAAACCGTTGAAATAATTTATTTTTTTCTTTTTATTAGATATTTTGGATCATTGGATATCCATAGTTCAATGTGATCCTGCAGAAAACACGAGTTAAATTATATTTAATTTAATAATATTAATCGATCAGTAGTGGTGCTAACTATATATGTATTGAATTATGTAAGATTTTCATTGTTACTTTTAAACCTCTTGGTTTTACTTCATTATTTCAAAAGTAACGAATCGAAGAATTTTGAATGATTATTTGGATGATTCTCCAATATATCTAAACATTGAAATTACATCAAAAATTAGGCACATCTCAATCATCACAAATACCCGATTCCCCTATATTTGCATTTGCAATTAATAACACTTCGTTGAAATACGATGTTTCATTTAGACATTAAGAATAATCCAATCTTCTCCTAATGTTTGTATTGGTTTTTACAATCAGCTGGCTGCCTTGCAATATTCTACTCCTAATCGAAGATAACTCAATTCTGGTCAATATATCTAAACATTGAAATTAAATCGTTGTTCTGTCATACCAGAGAAATTAGGCACATCTCAGTCATCACAAATACCCGATTCCCCTATATTTGCATTTGCAATTAATAACACTTCGTTGAAATACGATGTTTCATTTAGACATTAAGAATAATCCGATCTTCTCCTAATGTTTGTATTGGTTTTCACAATCAGCTGGCTGCAGTGCAATATTCTACTCCTAATCGAAGATAACTCAATTCTGGTCATGGACGAAATATCCGCATGCGAATTCCGCACTAAATCATATTATATATTTTACGATTTCCTGAATTCTCTCATAGACTTCATTAATTCGTTAACTGCTACATCTATTTTTATCATTATGGAGTCTTATAGGGTAATGATGACTTAACACTAGTTCTAGGACTAATTTATAATTTTCAAAAATTAGGTTTTAAAATTCTTTATTAATTGTTCTTTCGTGTTTTTTATATTACATAGCGAGAATAGGTCAGTCGGGATTGGATTTCCTTGATTTGGTCTAGAATTTTTGGAAGTGAAGACGTAGGATAATCCTGATTGCATGTCTTTCGAATTGGTTTAGTTTAGAGCTGACGGAACGGGAGATTATTGTTAGGATGGTCGACGAGTAAGTGAGGACGGAGCGGGTGAAAGTTTTGTATGTGTGGATCAGCGAGGCGGAGGAACAACCACCCAGAGTGGTGCGGAGGCGCGAGATGATGTTGAGTCTACGTCTAAGATTGAAAATGCGCTGCAAGATGCTCTCAACGCAGACTTGCTACAGGTGGTTACAAAGCGCCACGACACGACGCGACGCAAACACAACACACGACGTCACCAGTTCGTGTACGTCACCAGTTCACTTCACTTTATCGACGCTCCTAACTAAATATCCAAATTGACGAATAAAATTTACTTTGCCATTGAAATCTTCACCGATCCATTAATATTCTAACATTAACTATTTCTTTCTGTTCTTGATTTCTTGATAGCGAAAATATTCCGGGATGAAATATATCCGGACACTATTAAATAATTTATTGTTCTATAGATTAGAAGTCTCATCTACTGTCAATATAAAGTAAGTGTCAAAGATATGCATACTCTTTCAAGGAACTAGAAAAACAGTCAGGGCTTGCAGATTGTGGGGGGTCTCTGTCTGCGCTAATTAGCTATTAATTATTAACCATAATTTTTATTTATGACTTTTGTTAAAAGTCATGCAACAATGAAAGAAATAAAAACTGCCAATATTTAATATCTGTTGGAAAAGCCGGAAATTTAATTGAAACAGCGTACAAGACAATAGATTAATACTTTCATTTGCTCAGCCTCTAAGAAATAGAAGAAGAAAATTAATTGAAGATACTATCTGGCATAAACAATAGTAATTCAAAGAACAATTGTACAAAAAAAAACGTACTGGCAGATAAAATTATCCATAGTAAATATTTAAATTGACTTTACAATTGAAATCTTTACCGATCCATTTATTTTGGATTTCATATTAACTTTTTCTCTGTTCTTGATTTTATTTTTTAGTAGAGCAACGATAAAGATCATGCGAATTACTCCATAGAACATCTGGACCTAATAAATGGGAACTTGGAAGTGGTCGCCCATCACTACGGTTTGCACAATAATTAATTATTCTCAGGTTCTCGGCCAGAAGGAGGAAATTAATTTTAAAACAAAATCCAAATATACTGATCGATAATGAATGAGCTTCATATTTTTCATTGTAATTTTATATGCATATTATTAAATAAAAAAGAAGAAAATATATACTTTTTTTATTCAATTTGTTTTTCTTCACACATATTTATCAATGATTTTGGTGAGGATACGAAGAGCAGAATTATCAGATACGGATAGGCCTTTTAGGGCGGGATTTTGGCATTTTGGAGGTCAACCGTATTCAAGGATTTATTATTTAAAATATTTATTAAATTAACAAGTCATAAAACAATACAATATAATTCTAATTTTTGTGGAGACCGATGTAGGCTTAAGCCTCTTGCGGTCTTGAGATACATTTATGTTTGTTACACAAAAAAAAACGTACATTGTTCAGATCTCTGTGGGGTGGAGTAAAAATATTTTGTTAATGTCTTGGAGGAGTTGGCATAATGTCGGGTTATTGGAGTCGGCGTTGTTTCTTTTGGAGCTTTGGAGAGTGCTGGGGGAGTTTTGGGGGTACAAAGAGTGAAAAGGTGGGATGATCATGAAGGGCTATGCGTGATGCAAGGCGGCCTTGGAGTTTTTTAACATGTTCGAGGATGTTTGGGAAGGAGACCAGGTTGTAGAGGGTGGAAGAAGGATGTCGGTAGTGGAGGCGAAGGATTTTGCGGATGCATTTGCGTTCGAACTGAAGGATTCTTTTTAGTTGTCTGGGGGGAGCAATGGTGTAGTATGTTATGGGGTAAGTGAGGACTGGACGGATGAATACTTTGTAGGTATGGAGGAGGGTTTCAGCGGAGCAAACGGGGTGGGTTTGGAACGGAGGCAGGAAATTAGGTTTAATCGCTGATTTGCTTTTTTGAGGAGGGGACCTAGTGCATGCTGGGCACTTAGGGTATGCGATAGCTGGATTCCGAGGTATGTAGCTGCTTTGGATTCGAGGATTCTGGAGTCCCACATGGAGATGGAGAGTGGTTGGGAAGAGCGGATTCTTGGGTGATGGAATGTTATGAGTTGGGATTTAGAGGGGTTGGGTTTGATCCGCCAGGTCTCCAAGGTGCGGCTGCAAACTTGGAGGTTCCTGATAGCGATGGGGGCGAATCGGTTCGAGGACCAGATGACAACGTCGTCGGCGTACTGTTGGATGTGACTGTCCGGGTGGGCCGGAATAGGGATGTCGAAGCAAAAGTTGTTGAAGAGAATGGGGGAGAGGATGGCTCCTTGCGGGACACCTGAATTGATTATGAAAGGGGTTGAGGAGGCTTTGTCGATTTTAATTGATATGGATCTATTGAGGTGGTAGCTTTGCAGAAAGTCAGGGAAATTGAGGTGGATTAGTTTGTGGATCAGGCCACTGTGCCACACTGTGTCGAACGCCATGTGGATGTCTAGGAAAAGGGTTGGTATGTGGCGGCGGGAATTAGCAGCGTTTGTGACGTGGGTGGTTAGGTTGAGAATGGCGTGTTGTGTGGAGGTGTGGTTTGTGAAGCTGTATTGGTGTGTTGGGATGATGTTGTGGGAGGTGCAGTGTGTAAGGATTCTTTTGTGGACTATTTTTTCGAGGAGTTTACCTAGGACTGCGAGGAGAGAGATGGGACGGTAGGATTCGGGGAGAGTGGAATCTATGCCTGGTTTTGGGATCATGATGACGGAGGCGTGTTTCCACGGGGAGGTGAGGTGACCTATCCTTAGCGCGGAATTGAAGATTTCCCTGAGCCAATTCTGAGCCGTCTCGGGTAGAGAACGCACTAACGTAGATTTCACAGATCAAGCCGGTCTCGGCATCATGTTTCCAAGATCTAAACATCATGAAGGCGGTGCCTGGACGGGATTGGGACAGCGATCCCTTCACGTTGTTGTCTTTATTCAGGGCATTCATACGCTCTTGGCTGGACTATGCGGGCTTCATATACAGACAATGCTCAATATGCTGGACCGTATTCAGAACCAGGCGCTGAGCATGATAAGGTCCATCAATAAATGTATTGTTTGCAGAGCCGGGAGTTCTTCCCCTCAATATACGTAGAAAGATCATTACCAAGCGGCTTATACTAAGAAACAAGGCCTTAGGTGAATCATGCTTTAATGGCTGCAGTGCATACATTTAAAGAGAGTCCCTATTGGCGGAGTAAGGGTGAGCCCATACTGTTTTTCTTGTATGACTGCTCCATTTGTACAGCCGAACATTATGCTATACATCGAGCCCTTTCCATCGCACAATCAATTCCTGAATATAATAACGTGGCCATCTTCACCGATTCACTATTCGCCTTGTCTTTGATCACAAACGGGCAGGCTTCACTCAGCACCAATCTTTGGTCTGTGAATGTACGAAGACTATTCAGCAAACTAGTGGAGCTGGGTGTTCGGGTGGTCATGTGCTGTGTGCTTAGCTACCAGGGCATCTCTGGCAACGAGCAGACCGCTACCGCTGATGAGAGTCACTCCCACGACCAGATAATCGGCATCAAAATACCCCACACAAACTTTTATGAAACGAACATCTCTAAAGCCCTGGATGAATTGCAGATGGAATTCGATAGGGATAGCCTGAAGAAAGGGAAACTGTAATACGCAATGAGAAGCAGAAGAGTTAGAGAACACCGTGGATCGAAGAACTAGGCATACTAATACTAATACTTGGTATGCGTAAGAGTACGTCCCGTGCGACGTTACACATGCAATCCCTTCCGTTTAAATAATTGATAATCTGGATAGAAAATGTACTTTATGATGGTTCGGACTGCTCCACGGATTACCACAAAAGTGGGTCTATAGTCTGGTTTGTCCTCTCAGCATGATTTTATAAAATGAATTAAATATTTATAACAGTTTGTGCAATCCAGTTTTGATATTTTTTTTTTTTTTTTTGTCTTATATTTTTATTTACAATCTATTCGAGTTGAACATTAAGTAAATCTGGTGGCGGTTGACATTTTTATTTTTTAGATAAACTTTCCCAATGGAAGTTTTACCATTTTTGATGATATTTTTTTGTACAAATTATTTCAATTTGTTGGTTTGGCTGTTGTGTGTATGTATGGCTAATAGTCATACGTAATTGAAGCGTTGCGATCACTATTCTCTTTCTCCGTGTATCTGCTGCTATTCTTTGCTATGCTATTGCAACCATCACAACATTTTTTTGGCCCAAAGGGCCTGGCTTGGCTGGGAATCGAACCCGTACTCACAAGATCGTGAGCGGGCGACTCTAACCATTCGGCTATGAGTCGCCCTTTTTTTTTTTTTTATATTTAAAAAAAAAATAATAATACACAATGAGAAATTCTGGAGTAACAATCGTTCTTAAATCATCATTGTTAAATGATTAATATTGTAATCTATACTTATTTATATGAGTGCATTACTTTTAGTCAAATTTATTCGGCATATTAAAGTTTGTATGTTTTCAGTAATTAAAATTAGTTTGCAGCGAGAATACTTGCAAAAATCGAATGTTAATAACAAGTTAAGCAAGTAAACTGCCAGAAGAAACCACACAATATGTTTATTCCCGTGCAGGATTTCTCGCGAATGCAGAAAAAATATATTTGAAGAAGAAAGATATATTACAATATTTGGATGTGAATTTAAGGGCAAGCGAGAGTTATCTGTCGATTTTGGTTCTAGAGAAAAAGATATCATTAACTGTTTCAATGGTTGTGAAGGGAGAGTGTTTAACGATATCAAATTTTCGGTAGGATCCGAAAAGGTATTTTACAAACACTTTAATTACGATATGAAAATTCTAAAGCGCGGGGCTTGATTTCTGGGAATGCGCTGAACTCGATTCCTTAACTGAAACATTTTTATTTGCACTACTACTGTTATAAGCTGACGCGCTACAGGTGATTGTAAAACGACGCGACGCGATGCGGTGCGATCGATGCGAACACACCAAACGATGCCCGGACGTAAAGTAAATATTCAAATTGACTTTGACATTGAAATCTTCACCGATCCATTTCTTTTCATTAGCGCAACGATAAAGGTAATACTGGATAGTGCATTTCGCTAAAACGGATGGATCCGATTATCAATATTACAATGTCGGTATTTTGGAAAGATGCGGCGCAGCGCTCGACCTGGCTTCGAACGACATCAACGTATATGGAGAACTGGAAGTCACATATTTTACTAAAAGGGAGAAATGTAATTACATACAGATCAAGATCGAACGCTCTTTTGTAAACTAACTTGCAAAGTGCACAAGATAATACAATTTCAAAGATAGCATGGACTATTAACTTACTAGTGAATAAGTGCAGAAAATCTATTTAAAACATACGGAAGACTTTATATTGATTTTTATTTCTTCAGTGATCTTTTGTTTTGATATTATTTTATATATAGTCGTATATAGTTTAAGAATCCATGATTTTTTTAACACTAAATTGTATTTTTAATTTGAAATAATTCTACCGTTATTGATCTATTTTATATATTTTAGATCGTTAGTTGTTATTAATAACAAGGAAACAATGCAATTTAACAATTTAATGCAATTTAATCACATAAACAGTTTTCATAATAATTTTAGTTTAATACATCGAGTCGCATCGCACACGCGAAAGATAGCGGACGTCGTTTGGAACGCTCCAAATCGTGTTGTTTTTTTTTTACCTTCAAATTATTATTTATTTAAAAATAACAAAAAGATAAGTGCAAGAAGAAAAGAGTTACGGGAGTCGCCCTGCAATGGATAATGAGGACTTTCCTCACAGCAGTCGGCTGGTGAATTGGGTTTTCAGCCAGCTAAAATAAAAAGAGGCAGACCTAAAAATATGAACAAAAAATACTCAACTGATACGGGATCGGAGTGCGAATCGAATGCGACTCCAATGTTCAAAATGCCAGAAGAAATCGGAGGGAAAGAGATCTGTAAAAAAGAACTTAAGCCGCCGCCGCCGCTGATAGTGTCGGGAATAACAAACATTAATCAATTGATGAGAGCAACAAATGGTTATTTTCTCAAAATACTTGAAAAGCACAAAGTTAATATTCTCCCGAAGACATCTGAGTACTACACGTTAATAAAAAAGACATTGGCGAGAAACTATAGAATTGTGGTGAAAAATATTCACAGTTCGGTGGACCTTCTCAGCCTAAAACAATAATAAATATTAAAAGTAGACACACCAAAGAACCATTACCACTATTCTTCGTGGATATTGCTCCAAAATCTAATAACAAATTAAATTAAATATCTTCAATACACGAAGGTAGTGTTCGAAGCACCGCACCGCAGATACGAGATGTGCGTGCGAGATGTCAGAGATACGGACACATGAAGAGCTATTGCTCGCTGAAGCCGCGCTGCAAAGTATATAAAGAAATTCAAAATAAAAAATATCTCAGGCTAAGGGAAAATAAATTGGAAGGAAAGGAAGCACCAGCATCCTGTCCTGTCCAGCGTCCTGTCGACTCCATACGCCAGTCACAATCGGTATCCTATAGAATAGGATTTTTAAAGCTTAAAATTAATTACGGGGGAATGTTTTTTTTTTTTTAATTTTTGGTTAACTATAGGTATGTGTGGGTGGTAAATACAAAGTTGGCTAAAGCTTTATAAACTTCTGGGCGATTCTCTGCCAGAAGGGCGTCAATGGAAGTAGGCAACTGTATCCTCATTGATTGAAGAGAAGTAGGTGGCCGCTGCGTGTTCTGGGCACTCAAACAGGACGTGGTTCACTGTTCCCGTCTCTCCACAGGAGCACCGATCGGTGTTGGAGAGTCCAACTCTGTAGAGATGCGTTGGAGCAAGGGTATGTCCAGAGCGAAGCCTCGATAGGCAAGACACCTGGACCTTTTTCTAAAGGCCAGTATGTACAAACCAAGGCTTTGGAGTAATTTGCCTATTGAATTGAAAATAGTATTTTCCTTTACATGAACAGTCGCTTTCAAATTTTTGCTGCCATTCCGTCAGAGCGGATCGCCTGATCTCCTCGAAGAAGTCAGTGTGAGGATTCTTGATTTCGAGAGCTACATCAATGCAGTGGCCCTTGTTCGCGACAGACTGCCAGTTCGTTGCCAGTTATGCAGGGTCTGTTTGCTGCAGATACTGCTTATTGATGAAAGGAAATCGGAGAACACAACTATGTTTCTGGTGCCGTGGATGCTAGAGCAACGTATAAAGCTCTGCCAATTGCGTATAGCAATAGCGGTGAAAATTGAGCAGTTAGATGGTAACTTTCCGCACTCGCTTATGTTTGACTCCGGGATAGATATTCCATAAGTTGCAGATCTAGGGTCTTTGCGAATAGAATCATCGGAAAATATCTTTAAAAACCCTCTATAGTGTTCGTCCACAAACTCCGAAAACATCTGGTTAACGATTAACTCAGAATTGCCACATTCTTCTCTTTTTTTAGAAAATTTCCGAGTGGAGATTTGCAGAGGCTGAGCTGGTGGATGCTCATACATTCGATCAAACGCCTTATTGTCAATATGTGATTTCATGATATCAACCTCCTCCAAGCAACTGATGATCAGAGGAACTCCTTTCCTCCTCCAATAAGGTCTCCTTGAGAATGCCTCCGCAGCGCTCATTACCGAAGGAATAACGACGGACGATGGCGATGGCAAATGGCGATGTTTCGAAGCAGAAGGCGCTTCGTCAGTAAACGTCGTCGAATCCGGAGAGGCATAACGCCCGCATCAGCGTGAAGAACTTTGATTGGAGTGGACATCATGGAACCCAGGCATGTGCGAAGAGCTTGGTTCTGGATGCGGTCGAGAATTCTCAGAGTGGATCTGGCACAATGTGAATACACAAAACATGCGTAGTCCAACCTTGAAAGGATCAATGCCTTGAAGAGCTTCAACAGCGTGGAAGGGTCACAACCCCAGTATCTGCCCGACATAGCTTTCATGACATTCAAACATGCCTGTGAGGTTGATTTGATCTGAGGCTTCCAATTATTTCCTGTTCTGTATCTTCTGCATCATTTGAAGTGTCTGTATGAATGGGTGCTCAAATACAGGAGAAGACCTTTCTCTCGTAGAGGAATTGTACTGTCTTGTTCTCTTTTTGTATGCAGATTTTGAGGTGGTCGCTTCTGGATGAACTTGATTAGCAGTGTTTCGCTTGTGAGCTGGGAATGATTTGATGTAGCTTCTTTGAGTGTGTATTGGTGGAGATAAGGTAATAGAAGCAAAAGATCTGCTGGTGTATGCTGGGTTGTTGATGCATGGAATCTCTTGTTCTGGATTTTGTGCTGGAAAGTCTCTCATGCCATTCAGATTTTGTCTTCTTGGGTCTACAACACCTCTTGCTTCAAAGAACGAACAATTGTGCCGTACCATAACTTCTTTAATCTTCTGCTGTTTGCGGAATTCTGGGCACTGCCTTTCTGAATATTTCACATTCTGTTCATTTGTGAGATGAGGGTCACCACAGTACTTCTCTTTGGGCATTGATCGAATGAGTGACTTTCTGCACAAGCTGGACATGTTGTCACTTTGCTTTTGCAAATTTTTTTGGTGTGGCCATATCTGATGCACCCAAAGCATTAAATTACATTGGGTATGTATAGTTCTGGATGTCTATAATTGAAGAAAATGATAACTGAGTCAGGGATCTGGCGACCTCTAAAGGTGATGATTAGAGAGCCTGTTGGAACGTAAATTGATTCTCCTTGCTGATTAGTGGATCGTCGTTTGATTCTTTCCACCCGCAGGACTTCTCTTCCATCGCAACACTCTAGATTTTCTTTGATTGTTTCATCAGTAATACTGTTATCAATAGTTCTAATTATTCCTTTACAGGAGATGATGTGAGCTGGAATAAACAATTTAATTTTAGCCTGGGTGGGGAATGTTGAAGTGAGAAATGAATTTGCAGCAAATGAATTTGCAGTAAATTCATTGCAGTCCTGTTCCTGCCTCTGCTTTCCACTCTGGAGATGAGCCTTTTGAATGAGCGGCTAAGTTTATAACCCAGAGATACTGAGCTAAGGGGATTCATTTTTGGGTCTATGGGTTCGGCCATGATAACAAAAGGTCCAGTGTCCTGTTCAGAGAACATGTTGATGTTGGAGAGTGGGTTCTTAGAGATGCTGCTAAGACTTTCAATAGCCATCCTTGTTCTGTCTTCAATATCAATCATTTGTCTTTAGAAAGACATCTGTCTCAGCTCTCAAATCTTCAGAAATGTCTAATTTCTTCAACTTGGTACTATCTGTACTGCTTTCCATATTAATACTTATGAGGGATACAAGCTCGGTGAAGTTGGAGATTTGGGCAAGGGGGGCAGAATGCCCGGCAATTTTATCACTGTTTTCCCCCATAATGGGCGAAGGATGACTGAAAAGCGATAACTCGCTAATCAGTAAGGGTATGATCCCTTTCAATACACTTATTGAAAATAAACAATAAACTCTTTTCTATTCACAACTTAACCTCAAAATTATTCTACAACAATGCTCACTACTCAAGCGTCGGCGTGCGAATCTTCTTTTTAATTAAATTTCAAATAAAAAAAAATACAAAGTTCTTAAAAGTTGCAGTTCAATTGGGGCATCCTGTATTTATTTTTTTTATATAACATAGGAAATGTATATATATATACAGAGATCTACGGTTAAATTATTATATATTATTATGTATTATAGTTGATCTCAATTCCATGGCTTAACTTCAATTATATTACGTGTGTGCAAGGCCTATGAAAGGAGTCGGAGGGGTTATGTAGCTACTTTGAATATTCTCCATATATATTCAATTTCAAATACTGAATAATGGTGTCCTTACCTTAATCGATCCAAACAGTATCCTTACTCTGTCCTTCTGTTTAGCTGCACTAATTAACGTATTCTGGGCAAGTCTTATCCAAAGTTTGACAAGTGTATAAAAGGAAATATTTTTATTACTATAAAATTTTCGTAACATTAATTAAACCCTTGAATATAATATTCGTTGATAAGTTGAAAAACGAAAATAAAATACACAATGGCGGTACCTTACCAGAAAGACTGAGAGCCCGAGATAAATGAGAAAATGATATGGAATGTTCCTGCAATGAACTAAAGTATAGCCCCGCAGATCAATCTGTCATATTTCATAATAAAATAATACTATAAAATTGACGAATCGTTTTTACATATACGGGACAATTATTCGTATTGTACATATACGAGATCAAACACGTACGCGTTAATTAACTTACTTGCATGTGCACATGATAATACAATTTGAAAGGCAGCATAAAACATTGACGTACTAGTTCATAAATGCAGAAATTCCATTTAAATTGTTGAAATGCCTTACCAAGGAATTTATATTGATTTTTATTTCCTAAGTTTATTTTATTTATTTAAGGTTTACTCGTTTTGTATTTACATTTTCGAGTTTATTATTGTGTATCCTTTATATCAAAAAATCATAATTTCACATTAGGAGGGGCTAATATAGATAAGTAAAACTCTCGTAATTTTGAACGAATATTTAGATAGATATTCATCATTACTTTAATATTCCTTATTATGTATCACTTACAATTTTCTAGCAGTTACATCGCAAAATGTAATTAAATAAAATTGAGCACTGGCCAACAAAATAGTCTAGCGGGAAATCTACTGCTATATCAAATATAAATATACTGACTTAAAAAAAGTTCAATATCCTCTATTTATCAGATAGATTTAATTAATTTAAATAACAAAAATCATATATAAATGAATAGAGATGAACACTTATTATACCGAAAACAAATTTAAAAATTGAAATTCTGGACACAGTGGAATATTATCTGTTTTTGTCTTTGTGAAAACCCGAGACTGAGTAATCCGGTTTGCAATTGGATTTCTGCAAGCAAACGCGATAGAAAATAGTAAAAATATCGAATATAAAAGTTTTAAACTAAAATTAATATGAATATTGTGTATAAAATTTTTATTTACAGACATAACTAATTATTAATTACTAGAGTCTATTTAGGTCTCTTTAGTACAAATATCTTCAAATCTACCCCGAAACCGTGCCGAAAGTTCTTTCACGCAGTGAATGAAGATAATATATATTTTTTATTTACAATCTATTCGTGTTTAACAAATTAAGTAAATCTGTTGTCGGTTGACATTTTCTATTTTAAGTAGATAAACTTTTCCAATGGAAGTTTAACCATTTTTGATATTTTTTATATTTATTTATTTTTCTCTAACCATTCGGCTATACGTCGCCCTACATGTATTATTTTTATGGACTCGCACACTAATCCGTTATTTTTATTCGCTTAATTTTTTCTAAAAATTAACAAAATGTAAGATTTAAGATTTTCTGATTTCATAACCGCATTGTCCATTTGACCAATTGAGGACCTTCGTTGAAAAAGGGAACGAGCGCATAAATGTATTGTCGTGAAAGTGCAGCCAGCGTGACACCTTTCATCAGTGTTGATCTATTGATCTATGCACAATCGGAAGAAACATACTATAATTATATAATTAATGCAAATAAAATATAGATGCAGTATTAAACTATAATTAATATGAAAACTGTTTGCGTGATATTTAGTAAGTTTATCTACTTAAAATAAAAAAAATAAAACAAACTAATACATTCAGCAACATTACGAGAGCAGTTTGAAAAGTTTTGAAAGCGACTGAAAAAAGAAACATTGCAATCAACTGTACAAAACAAGAATTTAAAAGTGAACGTTTACTTGCGTTGAAGATTATCCAAACACTACAACATCTTTAGAAAACATTTAGATAGTCCATGATATAGAATTAAATAAAAATATAATAATTATTATGTAATATTATTTTCTACATTCGCGAGAAATACTACTCGGGAAGTTTGTCTTTGCAGTTATCTCATCTACAGTTTTTTTTTTCAGTATTTTAATTGTGTTATTCATTATTATTTACAAATTGGTGTTTTCTGAGTATGCTCCAAGTATTATATTTTACTATTTTTTTTGTAGAGTGTTTATGTAAGTTTCATAGAGCTGTGGGATTGCTATTTTATTGCTGCTTTCGCAGGAGCGTTTCCATCGATCGGTTTGAAGATGCTTGTAATTAATAGACACTAGTAATTAATAATTTTTATGTCTGTAAATAACAATCGCATTGAATATTTATGTTAAGACAATAGCTTCTAATTAGTAATAACAAGAAAACAATGGGATTTAATAAATTAATATTATTAAAAATATATTGCAAGTATCATTATTCATATTAATTATAGTTTGAAACAATACCTATATGTTATTTGCTTCAATTATTTAGAAGTACGCTCGTTTGATTGTGGATAGATCGTCATTAATGAAATTTGGCACCCTTCTTCAATTGCGGTCATCCAATGGTCATCTGGTAAGCCCCGATCTATGTCCCTAAAAACCGACGTCTGAGCTAGACCATATGTGTAAATAAAAAAAAAATACTTACAGCTTATGTGTAATACTGATCCTTACATTATTAATACGTAGTTAATTTATAAATGTTATTTAGACGTGTGTTTTTTTTTAAAATCAAATTGACAATGTAGAGTAGAAGTTTACAATAATAATGCGGTAATGATATCTACAAACCTATCTTTAATATTCGATATTTTTAATATTTCCTCTCTAGGCACCGCTTTATATTTGAATTGAAGCGCTTCGACAAATGTTGGGCTTGCTTGCAGAAATCCAATTGCCTGCGAAATGAAAAGTAATTGTTTCCAAATGGAAGCCGGATTTTTCAGTTTCGCTTTTCTCTCCATTCCTATCGGTAAAAACAGAATTGTCAATTTCATGTGTACAATCGTTAAGTTAGAAACTCGTTAAGGTTTCGGAAATGATTCTTTCATTGTCCATTTGCGAACTTGTCAGAATTTGGGAAATTATTGTTTTATTCCTATTTTCTAGCAGTTACATCGCAAAACTAGAAATATAAATGAATACTATTGAGTTTCCCATCTACGTAACAATTATACCGTAACAATTACATCACATTGAATGAATAATTACGCTGTAAGTATTTTTCAGGACCAGTTCAGACGTCGTTTTTAGGGACTTTGATTGATAAATAATCATAGATCACCATCCGTGATCTATCCACAATCGGATGAAATAGGAATAAATGTTGTTTTAAACTAAACTTATTATGAAAAATATGATTAAATTGCATTGTTTCCTTGTTATTACTAACAGCTAGTGTCTTAACTGTCTTAAATATTCAATTTGATTATTATTTTCAGACCAACTCGAAGGTTGCATTCGCAGAGTTAAGGATAACAGCAGATACACAGAGAAATGATAAATATGATAAATGATAATAGCAACATATAAGACAGCCAAACAACAAATTTAAATCATTTGTAAAAAAAAAATACAAAAATGGATGTATTTTGGTAAAACTTCCATAGGGAAAGTATATCAACTTAAAAGAAAATATTTGTTAAGCATAGATTGTAAATAATATTTATGTTTTTAGTTAAATATAATAACATGTGCTTTCTTATATTTTATTCAGAAATTTAAACGAAATATTCAATAATTGTGCTTAAAAAATAGGTCGCTATAGAATTTCATTCAATAATTTTTTTGTAGATGTTATTTAATGATTGATAAAATATATCCATTCTTGCAAATAAATTTCAGTATAAAAAAAATAATGGAATTATTAATTTTCGATTTTGTTGCATTTATTATTTATAAAAATTTTCAAGAGTATTTTTGATCCTTCCAGCAATGCTGTAGATTAATATTTGTTGACTTTTTATCTCCATTCTGTACAAAACAATAAATCAGCATTTTCAGAATTAACATTTTATCGTCATATTTTTTTCAATATTTTATAATATCTAATATTATACTAACTCTGATATATTATCAGATATTTATATTTCAAACAATATACCAGTATATCAAACATTGCAGAAAATGGCAAACTGAAGTCAGCTAATTATAATCAATACGGTAATGCCCTAAAATTTTATATACTTATAAATTTTGTTTGAAAAATATGTTATTCCAAATATGCAAATAAGGAAATCTACGGTATAAGGATAAATCATGAGTCATTATTTCGAGTAGTTTTATAAGTCTATTCTATGATACCGCAATTATAATTCTGTTATATGTTATTATCAAAACAAAAAATATATTTATTGTCAGATTCACATAAACATATTCATACAATAGTAATTAACTAGAAAAGATCAACTCTTACATTATTTTAAGTAGTTATATGTTGAATTCCGCATAATCTGTTGCAAATGGGGCCAAAAGTCTGCGGTTTATAGACTTTTGTACGTAGGAATATTCATATAAAACACTGATCGAAGCTCATAATTCTACGAAGAAATTATTATTTTGTAATAGTAGTTGTTATACAATTCAATTGAACAGATTTTTTCCACGAATTTACGAAATGTGATATGAAATGGCAATTGATTGCTGAATTTCATTGAAATTTTTAATTCCACAACAATTAGAGTTTATTTTGGAAATTAAGAAATATATGGGAAGAAAATCGATGAATATAATATATACATGATTTTTCTATGTGTTTTATTTTTACATAAATACAAATAAAATTACAAATATACAAATCAAAATACAATGAAAAATATGAAGGCCGTTCAATATCGATTAGTTGTTTACATAAATATTTGGATTTTGTTTTAAAATTGATTTATTTCTTCTGACCAATGGATCTTCTGCAAATGCTTTTTGTGCAAACCGTAGTGACGGATAATTTCCCAGTTATCCTATATGGAGTAATTCACAACTCTGTCTCCATTATGCACAAATCTGATGTGACCGCTTTTGAATTTACAAAAGCGTCTCATAAGATGCGCCAATAGCAAAGTCCACCTGAAAACAAATAAATTTCTATATCCACGACGAATACTTCTTATGTTTGTTGAGCTTTTTCGCGCGCCTCCTGTTGGCATGATGTGACGCAACAGTTTTGTAATTTACCTCTTCTCCTTGACCTTATCTGTTAAATTCTGAAATTTATGTGAACTGGTGCACGTCCGGACAACGCATGCTGTGTTCGCATCGATCGCACCAAATCGCGTCGCGACGCTTTGCAACCACCTGTAGCGCGTCTGCATTGAGAGCATCACGCAGCGCCTTTTCAGTCTTCCACAATAATGAATTACCTTCCCAATAGAAGTGCAAATAAACATGTTTCAGTTAAGGAATCGAGTTCGGCGCATTCCCGGAAATCAAGCCCCACGCTTTAGAATTTTTATATTGTAATTAAAGTGTTTGTATAATACCTTTTCCGATCCTACCGAAAATTTGATTTCGTAAAAACACTCTCACTTCACATCCATAAGAACGGTTAATGATCTCTTTTTCTCTAGAACCAAAATCGACAGATACCTCTCGCTTGCCCTTAAATTCATATCCAAAGATTCTAATATGTCTTTCTTCTTCAAATTTAAAACTAATTTTCCAAAAAGATTTATTTATAATCGTAATATTTCCATCCGTGAATTACTACCGACACATCGACACGGGTGTGGGTTAAATATCATCGCAACCATCTCTTCCTGCAGACCGAGTAAATTCCTACTACCGATTGACATCTTTGTGCACTGTATCAATTAAATATCAGGTTTGACATAAATCATAAAATGTCCCTGACACGTGCACATAAAATAAACAGATGTACGTTTGTATTCTTCACCGTTCCGATCGCGAAACGATCTTTGGTCATCGTGAATTATTTCGTAGTTACATCGTGCTGGAGTCTTAGCAGGATTTATTCATAAGTAAATTTATCAACTAAAACTGTTATTGTTGAGAAAATCAAGTGTAATCAAACGTAAAATATTTCACAAACATTTCCATGTATTTTGTAAATTGTAATAAAAAATTATTTGCAAAAAATATTATTTTTTCTGCATTCATGAGAAATCGAAATCCTGCACGGGAATAAACATTTTGTGTGGTTTCTTCTGGCAGTTTCCTTGCTTAACTTATTATTGACATTTGATATTTGCAAGTATTCGCGCTGCAAACTAATTTTAATTACTGAAAACATACATGTTAGAAACTTTAATATACCGACTAAATTTAACAAACAGTAATGCACTCATATAAATAAGTATAGATTACAATATTAGTTATTTAACATATGATGATTTAAGAACGATTGTAGGTTGCTCCAGAACTGCTTCCATTTACCTTCATATCAGAAATTCCGGCAGTTTCGCTATTATCCTTGAGGAGATTATTCTGAGAGGTGGGCCTTTCTTGGCCGCAATGCAATAGGCAAATATTTACGATAACATCTTATATACTTCCAGAATTTCTTATTGTGTATTATTATTTTTTTCCAAAAAAATATCAAAACTGGATTGCACAAACTGTTATAAATATTAATTCATTTTATAAAATCATGCTGATAGGACAAACCAGACTATAGGACCCACCTTTGTGGTAATCCGAGGAGCAGTCTGAATCATCATAAAGTACATTTTCTATCCAGATTATCAATTATTTAAACGGAAGGGATGCAACAAGAACGACAGTGAAACTGTGAGCCACATTATTGCTGGCTGCACAGTCCCAGCACCAACTGAGTACACGCACCGTCACAACAAGATCGCTTGCTGCCTACACTGGTCAATACTAAAAGAACTTGGTTAGCAAGTGCCTGAGCATTGATACAATCACCAAATTTGGGGAGGATAGTCGAGTGTCTAAGGATATATAAACTATTTTATTCAATCAATTAAAGATTTCAAAATAATTCATCAAGCCTCTTTCTAATGTCTGAATTAAATGCACGATTTATGTTGATTTTTATATTTCCTGCAATTTTATATATTCTGTAATAAAAATAAATTTAGATTCGCTGTTGTTGGTGACACAAATATAATTTAATTTTAATTCTCCAATATCTATCACTGGTCCATTTTTAAATAATAGTGAACCTTTTAATTCATTTCAAGTTTTATAATTTTTTTCATATATTCATAACAAATAATTATTTACATTATTTCTTAAGCTCGAACAAATACTTAAAATGATAATTTAACAATTATTGTATTCATTTTAAATACGATCTGATCTACAATCAGGCAATAAGTAACTGATACTTGTGTCACATTGAGGTTGATTGGAATATAAAATATAAATAACGAAACTAAAATCTCTATGGAAGATCTCAAGTGTCAGCATAAGACGGGCGGGTATCACTATTGTCTAATTAGTTAATGGTTAGATTATTTGGATGATTCTACAATCTATCTAAAATCTATCAAAATTACGTCTTTGTTGTAAATATCAGGGAGCTCTAACGTTCGCAGATGCTTTGATTGGAAAGGTTGTAATTTTTTAAAATTCAAATTAATTTTACGAAAATTGCCATCCTGCATTTTAATTGGTTTCTTATATTATTTTTGAATATAGTTATTTACCTACCAACAATAATTACTGAACAAACAAATTCTTCGGAGTTAGCAAATTTTGAAGAAACTTAATTTGAAAAGCGATAAGCTATATAAAAATGTAATATTAGACAAACCTGTTTATTTTAATTTTATTTAAATCACATATTCAGGATCCGTACAATATTTGACTAAAATTATAATTCTAGACATGGACGTAACGTAGACATGCAAATTCCGCACTAAATCATATTGACTGCTACAAGTAGTTTTATAGTTCCAGAGTCCTAGTGAATAATGTTAGATAATAGTTGGTGTTTGAGATATATTTAAAACATATAAATCAAATATAGCTTCTAGCTGCTAACAAATAGCAAAAGATAGGAATTGAAATAAGATCAGAACCAGGACAAACTTATAATTTTCAATTGTATTATTACTTACTTACTAGAATGAATGCTAACCAATTGTAGTTAAGCATATCTCTTTGTAACATTGAAATAGGTATTGCTTACGAAAAGTTCGGACTTTGACGAAGAGAGAGGTGGAGATTTGATAAATTATAAAATATTCCATTTTTCATATTCTTAATTCACAGTAATTTCTACTTCAATCCTGAAATAGCAAAGAAATAATTTTACTTCTCGTCGTATATTTTCATTTTGAGTTGATAAATTAGTTTCAGAGATGTATAATATATAAAATAGCATCTGCATATTTCATTTTATTTTATTGATATAGATTGGATGTATAAACGGTTATCAGTATACGATTATTTTGAATAGTTTGTGTGATATTTTTAGGATTGTGACTATTACAAAGAATTCGGATGTACACCCACGTATTCAGTAATCATTTCCTTCCTCCACCTTTATATTTTTAAGTTAGTCCTAGTCCCAGTCATAGTGATACTTTAAATTAGACCAAACTGGAAGCTAGATTAAGAATTCGTACATCAAAGTGCTAAATATATAATTATTTTAACAACCGAATTTAAATTAAATATGTACCATAAAATTGCCGGTTCTTTGTTTTAAAATTTTCGAATTGAATTGTTCATAATTATTATAATTTCTGATTATGACATTCTTCATGTTGAATATGTCTCATTTAATTGCTTTAAATTGTGCATTTATATAAGAAATGCATCTCTCGTTGATGCTATTGGTTGTACATATATAAATGTGTACCAGCCACTGGGCAAAGGGACAACACATTTTTTACAATTATTTCAATTCATTTCAACAATTTCCACAGTTAAATACGCTTGAGAGCAATAAAGTGCAGTGATACCGATGATATCGTTGAAGAAAAGAGCAACGCACTCAAATTGTCTCCTGCCAGTAGCTCCCGGCTGCAATACGAAGTAGATTTTTTATAATTACTACTTTATACTGCTCCGTACGTCTAGAAGTTATCTTCCATCTGGTTTCTGTAGTAGTCCCTTAAACGAAAAGTGAGCAAGACAATTAGGTCGATTAGAAGAGTGATAATTTGTATACTTTCTGATGGATCGGAATGCCCCACGGATTACCACGAAGCTGGGCCTATAATCTGGGTTGTCCACCCAACACGATTCCATGAGATAAATCAAATTGTCGGGACAGTTTCTATCATCAACGGCCGGTCTGAATGGAGGAGTAGTCCTTGCAGCCACGCGTTGTAAAATTTCTTTGAACAAAAAAAAAGATACAATTACAAATAACGAAATTCCAATATGGGTATATGACAATACCGTGAACATTTGCATATTGCATTGCGGCAAAGAAAGGACCGGCTCTCAGAATAATCTCCTCAAGGATAATTGCGAAACTATAGACATCGCCTTTTTGCATTGCCAGAGTTTCTGCTGTGGCGGTAAGTGGAAGCAGTTCCGGTGCAACCCACAACAGTTCTGTAATCATCGAAAGATAAATAATTAATTTTGTAATTAATACATATTTTTACTTCTGGGTATTCTAGGTTTGAAACTCGAATGATTTCAGTAATTGATAAATATTTGGTTGCAGAATGCATGCAAATATCAAACGTTCATAAAACACTAAGGATACTATGGAACGAAACCACGTAAATGTTTGATCTACAACTCTATCGACATTAAATATCGCTGAAATTACCTAAAATATCTTGTCAAAGCATGCATTTTACTATGAAATTACTATTATTATGTAATGTGGAATATTTATGTAATGTGGAATGAACATACATTTACAAGAGCAAGTGAGTAACTTAGATAAAGGGGTCAGTTATGAATGGATTTACTGAGATAATAATTCATATCCTTAATGATATCGTCATCGGGTATCATTAGAGTGGTCAGACCGAAATCGCCGATCTTCACTACATAGCGGCCATCGATTAAGCAATTTTGCGAATTCAGTTTTCCATGAAAGGAGATCTCGCTGTTGTGCAGGTAGCACATCCCCTTGAAAGTAAGGGTTGTTCAATAGGTCAAGTTATTATGCATATGGTTCTTATTGCTCACTTTGGCAATGTGGTCGATGAGCGACATCCTGATAGTCCAGTCCAGATGGATTTCATCATTACGAAGAAACTCACGCAAACTTCCCCTGTGACAGTATTCTGTGATAATGAGAATGCTCGGACTCTCGATGCATGCACCCAGGAAGCGAACGGTATTCATGTGTGTAATCTCCCTGACCTTAAAGAAAATTGAGAAGGATTCAGACGATTCAAACAAACTTAAATACACGAATCGGATCCTTTTACATACGAGCATTCATCTTATCGATGAAATAACTTTTTGCACATCTTTTATTACGTACTTTTTCGATTTCGCAAAAAAGTTTCTTATTAATATCCATCTTGTTTTTGGTGATTTTCTTTATGCAGACATGAGTACCTTTGTAGAATCCAACCGTGGTAAAATTTGATGATGAATGCAGCGAGTTGATTGACTAGAAAAATAAATCAGAGAAAACTTTTAATTATACACGACTTTATTTCGACGTATCGCATTACTTCAGGTAATCTCAGAACTCCTAGTTGGGAGTCGTAGAATATCCCTAACTCAAACTTCACTTCCTTGGGTCGTAAGAGCCATGGCATGTTCTTCGGATCCACAGTTTGCCGCCTTGCATGCCTAAATTGTAAATATTATATTAGCTTCTTGTTTTTTCTTTTATTGATTTTCATTAATAATTGGTCATCATTATAAATATTTGAATTGTTAAAAAATATGTAGTAAATATGTATGATATCAAATATTATTTTTAAGATATATAAATATATATAAATATCAAGGCCAAAGCACTTTGCGTTGTCCAATATCCGGGTGTGTGCGAGGGAAACAGGAGTTTGGAAGAACGGTTTGAGTTTTGAGACTGGAAGTTGTGGATGGAATGCTGTCCTTGGATCACCAGTGCAAAGCAAAGTGTTGTTTATAAGAAAGGCTACTAAATACGCACCTTCACTCGATTTTTTTTGCGTGTAATATATTTTTATTTCCAATTTAATAGCTTTTATAAATTTAAATGTTTATTTTTGGTGATAATTTAAAATTTGTCGAAATATATTGTTTATAAATAAAGAAAAATAATAATAATTATATAATTCCAGTTAGATAATCTCATAAATACTTACTTAAAATAAATACAAGCTAGTGAAGCTGAGAAAGCAAAGATCAATCCTGAAGCGACAATTCCATACAAAACAATAGATGTTTCTTTTGATATGCGGCAGAGACATAAACAGTAAAAGTTGTAATATATCGAAAATCGTTTTATAAATATTTAAAATGGAATAAAAGGTATTTTTATCCTTAATAAGTGTTACCTTCGTTCAAACACTTGGGATCGTCGTTCAAAAATCCGCATTTTGGTATATCTGGCGGAGGTTCTTCCCGTCCTTCTGGCCAACGAATCTTTTGGCCAGGAACCGGCGAATACGTTTTATGCAAACCGTAGTAATGGGCGACTATTTCAAATTTCCCAGTTATTGGGTTCAGATCGAGTATGGAATAATCCGCATCCCTGTCTCCGTTATCGTCGATTCTGACGTAACCGGTGATTCCTAAATGAAGTCAAAGTATATATTGTAAAAGAGCACTTGCTTGTTATAATAATGAATAATGATTTTTTACCGTGGAAATTGCGACTCCACATCCTTTTGGTTATGGACAGGCCGTCACTGATGTTGCCACCCACAGAAAGCGTCTCGTTCAGAGCCATGCCCAGCAAGTAAACACCATCGTAAAATGCGCCTATCACGAAGTCTACCTGCAAACACACAACATACATAACATTTGTACAACCACGACAGATATTGCTAATGTTTGTTGCCTGTTTACCTCTTCCCCTTTGCTGTAATGAGTATGTTTGTAAGTAGTCTGGTCCCTCTCTTTGACCTTATCTGCGAAATCCTGCAAATTGTTGCTAGTTGGCTGAAGTAAGGAGACTCTGACGAGAGCCTCGTATGCTTTTCTCGCGATAGTGTCGTTCTTGTCGCCATTTGACCAATCCGCGTCACTCCAATAACTCCCCTAAACAAAATCTAACTTTAAGCATCTACCATCAACAGAATCACTTGTAAATATTACTTCGAAAATCTTCATGTCCACGAATATCCAATCCCCTTTAGTCATGCCTAAACCATGGGCGGCCAACATGAACTTCCTTACGAGAGATTCACCCACGCTCAATATAACCACTAGAGACAATAATATCCGTTTGATTAACTCTGTTAGAATAAGTATTGCAATAAAATATGCTATACAATTATTAAATTAAATATAATTCTTTAAAAAGTTGCTACAGAAATACATCATTTTTAGCCTATGATCATTATGAAATGAAAACTTATGAATATATTTGATTATTTTGTGCATCTTGAAACAAGACTCAAGAAATAAAATTCAAGAGCAAATAGATTTTATATTTCCACCAATTTCCAACATGTTAATTTAATGCGAAAGTGCTTGATGATGTATGGCATATGCTATCTTCATAATGCAAACGTTGATTTTATTGCATTTATAGACAGAAATTGATAGGTAGCAAAACGTGTTCTTCCTTTCTTCAATTTATTTTAATTTCATTATTTTGATATACGTTTAAGTAATCGAAAATTTGTCATTATCTCTCATCACATTACATACGAAACTAAAGACAAGATAACTTAATATAACGAAATAGCTGTGAGACTGAAAAGTTTTATAAAAAGCTGTGCAACATCATTGTTTACCATTTTCCTTTAAATATGTTATATTGGGAATATCCATAATACATTTCCGTTTATCGGTGCAACCAATAAATTGTTAACTAATGCAGATTGCCTACCCTTATCCTAGAAGAAAAATGTCCACATTACCTCTTGCGTATCTGCTAACATCCTTGAGATAATTGTCGTACATCACTTCGTCGTTTCCATTTAATTGTTTGACGAAGACCTGCAGACCTTGACGCTTCAGATCGAATTCCACATTTTTCCCTAAATGCAGCGATAACATATACATAGTTAGGTAATCTCGACAACCGAATTTCTTAAATTTTAAATAATTTGCAAATTTGAGCTCTGAATCTCATAAAATTCCATAAATAAGTCGTTGGAACTTTCTTTTGAAGCAGGATATCTGGTTATAAAAGCCAGTGATAACATTAATATGTTAAGAGCAGGCAAAAAACCCATATTCCAAGTCCATTCCGAGTTAAATTTTCAGTTCAGTTAAACTTACCGACAGTTAAAGAAAATAGATCAGATCTATCTAAAATTATAGCGATGTGTTTCCAATCAAACTGCTCGAAGAATAATTTCAAGCCGCATTGGCAATATGAGAGCCTAGTCAACGTCGGATATAATTTAGTTTTGTTCTTCAAAATTCCTTGCCACTGTAATCAAACATCTATGAAATGGATTGACAAGCAAACAAAAAATGCAGATACTCACGGCCGTATCATTCTTGTAATATCTCTGCAACCTCTTCAAAATACCGGAATTGACAAAGAGTTCGTTCTTGGATGTTGGCTGAATTCAAAACAACAATCATCAGTGATAGTACACTCAATATATTCATTCGGAATAGAGAAAACTGAGAAAATTGAGAAAACAACATACCGAAAGTTAAGATTCGAAAGAAATAATATAATTCTCATAAGTAAAATGAAAATGGCGTACGTTAATTTGAATAATTATTAGGACCTTATGACGATTTACTGCATTGCCTATTCTCCATGGGTTTTATTTTTATTTTTGGTATTTGTACTATTTCTAGTTCGATTTTCAAATAAATATGAGCTTGAGGAAGTTCTGCATAGATATTTGCTAAGAATAGATTAGTATAAAAAAAATAGTAATTATAAATATTTTACTTCTCTTAGTAATGACAAGAATGTCGGCAAATCGCAGCAGTTAATTCTAATATTTATATTAATATTTTAGTAGTCTGACTTGAAATTAATCATTTACATTTAAAAAATGATACAATATTTTAATTGATGACAAAAATTTCACCTTTATTGATAAACTTACTTGATCTCCCATTGCAGTGATTATTGGAGTATTCCAATGTGCGGCAACACTTGCAACAGGTTCCAATGCAAACATGCAAGCAGGTCCGATAATAGCAATGACGTTATCCTTGAAATTCATATAGCCTGCATGTCCAGAAAACTTCGCACCGCTGCACGATGGATAACTAAACACCGATTATATAAAATAATACGAATCCTTTCATTCATTATTTTGTTAACCAACTGTTCTCATTGCTACACTTATAATGAAATTCAAATATATTTTCAACATCTCTAATATGCACATTTAAAATTTAACCATTTTTTAGAAATACATAAAAAAAAATGTATTGCATGTAAATATCATTAAAAATAAAAATTCATGTTAAATTCATAACTTTAATTATTTCATAAAAATCTGTTGAGGTTTTAAGGAGATAAGATTTTTTCTGGAAGGGGAAAAATAAATTTACATGAGTTCTCCAAATAAAATATAAATAAAAAATTTCTTGAAAATTTTGATAATTGAGGGCGAGAGAAGAACCCTGGTCAATAGAACTTTGGTCATAATTTAGGCCAATAAAATTGTTAAATAATAGAAAATTGACATTATTTTTATAATTATATAATTATATTCAATACCTGAAGAACAATAGAGTATGAGAAATATAATTACAATTATTGTTTTATGTTTGTTTGCTCTATTTTATATTTAATTTGTTGAAATTTCAAATGTAGTGTTAGCCCAAAAAATAAATAAATACTCAAAAAAAATTTGAACCATCTTAACAACATTATTCGGGATTTTTGCGTTCCGTTCTCCGTCTTGATCCATCACACTTTATTCTAGAAATGCGCTCATGAACATGAATATATGTACAATCCTACGATACGTTAATTCAAATCAATCGAAATAGGTGCAGATGATCAACACTCGATGTGGATAAAATTCATGTTTACCATGATTCAAAGAAAATGTATAAATAAACTAATTTAAATCGAACATAAAACTCTATTTACCTTGCTTCTATTTTCTTCAATTTGATGCGGTGATGATTTAAAAATCGTTCATTAATCACATTTAAAGCCAAGTCAATTGCTAGGCTCCATCTCTTCAAATCGAAGGAAATATTCATAGTCGAAGCCTTTAAAACACCGACATTATAGTCGATTGAATTCACTATCACTGCCGCACTTAAGCACCAAAGAACAAGAGAGAAAATACGCAGTCCTTTCATCGCTACCCTATCCAAAATAAATGGATCGGCGAAGATTTCAAAGTCAAAGTTTCAATTGTCAATTTGAATATTTACTCTTGGTAATTTTACAGAATTTAATTTATAGCTGTGTTTAACCTTAGAATTTAGAATTTAGTATTTAGATTTTTTTAGCGGAAGCGTGGATGCAGTGAAATGGAATGGGAACGTCTGAACTTCGCGACGCTTTGAAACCACCTGCAAACGCGCGTTTGCGTTGAGAGCATCTCGCAGCGCATCTTCAGTCTTCCACTATAATTAATTATCTTGTAATAGAAGTAAAAAAATAAACGTGTGTAAAAAAATAAACCGTACTATGTGAGGTATTGCTTTATGTAGAAAACAGGACTCTCATTGTTTGGTTATTCTGTTACTTTCCAGTACGTTCTCGGAATTATTATTTTTTTTTTACAAACTGAGATAAAGTATTTCCAAATAATTCGCATCATCAACCTGCTAGAGGTACCAGTATTTTATGCATATTTCAGGATTTATATTTACGCTACCGTCTCGTCTCCACTTCGTGGCTGAGCAAATTCAAGTATTGATCGATTTCCTTCTGCGCTTTCTCAATTAAATTTCCGGTTTGAACTTGGCTTTTCCAATAAACATAGAAATAATTGTTTTTTTTTTGGTACTATTATTATTATTATTATTATTATTAATTTATTTCATTACTTATTTACATACAATATAATGTAATTATAATTTTTTGTGGAGACCGATGTGGGCTTCGATCTTGAGATATAATTTATGTGTTTGTTAAAAAAAAAGTACTGTGTTTAGATCTCTGTGGGGTGGAGTAAAAATATTTTGTTGATGTCTTGGAGGAGTCGGGTTATTGGAGTCGGCGTTGTGCGCACATTTTTTTGGTACAAATCCTATCGCAATAGTTTCATAAATAATAATAAAAAAATATCCAAATAATATGTTCAGATAAAATAAACAAATGTACATTTGTATTCTTCACCATATATGATCTTACGACACCGTGGATTATCTCAGCCATTACATTGTCTTGGCCTGGAGTCTTGGTAGGTTTTATTCATAAATAAGTTTATTAAGTAAAACAGTTTTTGCTGAGAAAATCAACTAAAATAAATATTCTTTTCATGAATTAGCAACTCAATTTTTACTTGACCAAAGTAAGCTGCATTCGAAATCAGTTATGACAATATTAAAGCTAATAACTCCAATGTACGTAAATCTTACAATTGTTAAAACGTAATACTTATGATTTACGACATTTATTGGTCTTTTTCTCCAAGGCCCAATCCACCGCTTTTTATAAAAATAAATAAAATACTATTATGTATAACAGGACGATCTACATCTGCGAACGCAAAATGAAAATATACGATGAGATGTAAAATAATTTCATTGCTATTTTAGGATTGAAGTATAAATTTCTGTGAATTAAAATAATAGATATACAAAGAATATATGAGAAATGGAATATTTGATAATTTGTCAAATCTTTTGCTCTCTGTTCAATGTAACCGAATCATAAGTTTTCATATTTAGTAAATGCAAAAAAAAAATGCGTTTCGTGGAGTTAATATTATACATCATACAGAAAAATACATACAATTGATGAGAAACTTCCAACACTAGAAATAATATTTAAAAATTATAATTATATTCTGTGTTGTGCGGATTTTAAATATAAATATAAAAAAAACAATTAGGAAAATATAACGCGCTGAACTCGCTGCCCTAACTACAAAAGATCCTGTATGGAGTATTCCGGATTCACATTTTCAATACACTAATAAAAAAGAAATATGAAATGCGGGTTTTTAATAATAACGAATTTACAGAGATTTCAATGCTAGATGAAGCAAGTAACCCTTTATAAAAAAAAATGTTTTGATGTATATCTTTAAGATACAATTTTTCTTCACATTTTGAATAAACTAATAAATAAGATCCACATCCTATCTGGGGCCATTCATGCCCGGCAAGTAAACACCATCAAAACAGTACTTAATAAAGTAGTGCGTATTCGATCATGCTTCTTGAATACGAATAATTATGTTTTAGTCTTTTATTGAAATATCTGAGTTCCTGTCCTCCATATTTCTACTTTAATGCGGGAGCTCTCATAATGTAATAAAGGGTACGCTTTCAAGAAGCAAACACTTTAATTTGATTAATTATCTGATCATGACTTAAAAGCATTTACGGTACACCGCTATTTATACACAGCGATCAATATAGTATGATGTTACAAATATGAAATAACCTAAAAATGAAGTTTTACAAACAAATTTGTTCATTCTTTTTTCCGTTTATAATTATAAACATTTCGATTCGTCCTCCATAATATAACTTAAAAGTTAAATGAACCAAAAATAAGACAAAAATAAAATTGTTTCGTCACGGCAAGATTAAATGTGTTTTTTTTTTTAAATTTTGTTTGGTTTCAGGGAACGCGCTGAACTCGCTCCCCTAAACGGAAACATGTTTATTTTCACTTCTATTAAAAGATAATTCATTATAGTGGAAGACTGAAAATGCGCTGCGAGATGCACTCACCGTAGACGCGCTGTCGGTGGTTGCGAACAGCATACGACGTCCAGACGTTCATCAGTTTACTTCACTTCATCCTCGCTCCTCCTGAAGAACTCGAATTACTTGTGGGATCAACATGTCATCAAACTGAAGAAAGTTCAAGCAAGGTAACCTGAGTTTTATAATCTTCGCTGTTCTGTCAAGCAATACGTATCGTACTGTAGATATAATTGTTTCGTTTCGTTGCAACGATTAAACTGTAGCTCGGTAAACACGCATTTACAGGAGTATTTATGCCTCCGAAGAAGTATAAATTAAAAACAAAACTTCCTTTAACTAAGCATTGCCACTTCACTATTGATGTTATCAATACTCTGGGTTTTCATGTAATGGCAATGGTAACCAGGTCAATAATCCAATAGAAAAAAGAACATTGTTACAATTAGAAGCGAATTAATGACGGTCATCAATTCAAAAAGATAGGATAGGATATGAGAAACGAATTAATAAAGTTTTTCGAATTTAGCAACATATTAAGGAAAACGTTGATATTTTGTCAAAAATAAACACTTGTTTAATAGTAAAGAAATACGTAACTTATGTTTTCATAAATTATAATTAAAATAGCCCTTTTGTAACAGTTATACTTTTTTTGTTTCATTATTATTATATTTTGTTTTGTATTGACTTGGCACTTTCGTGCCAGTTGTTTTTCTTTGCCGGGGCCCTACCTGGGCCCTAGGGCGTTCACTGGTCGATGGATAAGACCTTCCGTATTATGTGGGCCGTTCCCAGCAGTGCGATCTTTTGTACCTGCTCTACGCTAACTTTACACGGTAGCTCTTCAAGGTGTCTCTGGAATCCTATCTTCAGCGTTCCGAGAGCTCCAACCACAACCGGGACCACTTTGGTTTTTGTTTTCCACATTCGCGCGATCTCAATTTCCAAATCTTTATCGCTTCTTTATTTTCTGAGCGAATATTTCGAGTGTTCAATTTATGATTATTGTTTTGATCTCAGCTTCCTACCGAAGGAGAACTCTCCGTCACTTCCTCCTGTACATTGGAGGACAGGTTGCAGACACGGAGTAGTAACGATACGGCCGTAAGTATTTTTATTTCTTGCATGTTAATACAATAACTCATAGACTTCTGATTACAGCCGCAAGAATATTTTAATACCAATAGTAAATTTTATCCGATGTTGATAATGCTCTCAAACTGCATACCATTAGTATTCTCAAGTGCTTGGAAGCAGTTCGGTTGGAAGCATATCGCTTTGATTGTAGAAAGATCTGATGTATTTTCATATTATATTCACATATTCCTTTTTGTTATTTTTGTTATTTTTGTTATTTTTGTTATTTTTGTTATTTTTGTTATTTTTGTTATTTTTGTTATTTTTGTTATTTTTGTTATTTTTGTTATTTTTGTTATTTTTGTTATTTTTGTTATTTTTGTTATTTTTGTTATTTTTGTTATTTTTGTTATTTTTGTTATTTTTGTTATTTTTGTTATTTTTGTTATTTTTGTTATTTTTGTTATTTTTGTTATTTTTGTTATTTTTGTTATTTTTGTTATTTTTGTTATTTTTGTTATTTTTGTTATTTTTGTTATTTTTGTTATTTTTGTTATTTTTGTTATTTTTGTTATTTTTGTTATTTTTGTTATTTTTGTTATTTTTGTTATTTTTGTTATTTTTGTTATTTTTGTTATTTTTGTTATTTTTGTTATTTTTGTTATTTTTGTTATTTTTGTTATTTTTGTTATGTTTATAGTAACAAACATATGATAATCATATTCCAGTCCCAGTATTAAAGAGATTTTTTGTCAAAATACGTTTTGTAATATGTGTTTAATGTCAAATAGCTCCTCTTGTTCAGTTTTTACGCTAATAGGTCTTAAATTAAATTTAAATTTTAATCATTGAATAAGGTTTCTTTACATAATTAAATTTGAACCGTATATAATAATTATTTTCATAAAATTTAAATATAATGAATTAAAATATATTATCAAGTATTCTCACTAATAGTAATTAATAAATAAAAATATGCATAAATCATCAGTTTCCACTGCTCGTAAGTTAACGGTGGCTATATTGACGATCTAATTGTTAGGTGCGTCTCCCAGCATATGCAGTATAGCAGGAGTGGCCAACGCGTCGATTGTGTAGCGACGACTTGAATAATCTGATTAATTCGAATAATAATCTACTTAAGCGAAAAGACCACGGCCATTATAATTGCTTCTCTTAATATTTATATATGAATTTAATACATGCACAATAAAAATATAATTATGTATTTTTTGTTCGTTCGTCAATTATATTTATATACGAGAACAGTTTGAAAGCGAAAGGGAAAAATCTAGTTTTTTTTTTTCACAAATTTTTCCATCCAATTGATCCAATCCAATTTTTTTTCTAATCAGTGCCAAAAATCACCAGATACTCCAGCAACATGTGCTTTGTGTAGTGGCAGCCACCCTGCAAACTATAGGGAGTGCCCCGTCTGCACTCAGGCCAAAAACAACAGCCGAAATATATTATGCCCTGCCAACTAAGCAACAAGCAGAAGCCATCCCCGCACAGGAATCACAGCCACCTACAAATATAATTCAATACCAACAACTTTATGAGATGATGGTTCAAATGATGGGACGCATAAATACTAAATAATTGTTAATCTGCTTTTTGCGTAGCCGGAATTTTTGATATGAAGGTAAGTGGAAGCAGTTCTGCAGCAACCTACAATCGTTCTGAAATCATCATATGTTAAATAATTAACATTGTAATCTATACTTATTTATATGAGTGCATTACTTTTAGTAAAATTTCGTCGGCATATTAAAGTTTCTAACATGTATGTTTTCAGTAATTAAAATTAGTTAGCAGCGCGAATACTTGCAAATATCGAATGTTAATAACAAGTTAAGCAAGGAAACTGGCAGAAGAAACCACACAAAATGTTTATTTCCGTGCAGGATTTCTCGCAAATGCAGACAAAATATTTTTATTGAAATGCAATCTCTTACAATAAATTAATATTTTTTATAATAATATACAAAATTGATGGTTTTTTTTCGTCTAAAGCGCTATCGGCGGAAATGTTTGTGAAATATTTTACGTTTGCGTTTTTTTTTATAAAAATAAATTAAAATCAGTAGGAATAACATTTGTTTCACTTGATTTTCTCAACAATAACAATTTTAGTTAATATATTTATTTATGAATAAATCTTACTAAGACTCCATAACGATGTACCTAGGAAATAATCCATGATGACCAAAAATTGTTCGCCGGACGATCGGTCGAAAATGACCAACGCGTTTCCCGTCTCTGGTATGTGGTGAAGAATACAAACGTACATCTGTTTATTTTATGTGCACGTGTCAGGGACATTTTATGATTTTTGTCAAACCCGATATTTAATTGAAACAGCGCACAACGATGTCAATCGATAGTAGGAATTTACTCAGTCTGCAGGAAGAGATGGTTGCGATGATATAAATCTAGAAACATTAATAATATTCTACCAGAATTTGTAGAACAGAAAATTAAATTAGGGCCGATTGCACGCAAAAAAAAAAGTACTGGATAATCCAATTTCTTTGTTCGTTTTCTCCTCTATACAGACAAGTTTTTCTTTATGCGGTTTATTTTTGTATGCATTTAACCCACACCAATGTCGATGTATCGGCAGTTATTATACTAATAAAATTATCTTTGACATTGAAATCTTCACCGATCCATTAATATTCTAACATTAACTTTTTCTTTCTGTTTTTGATTTTTTGATAGAGAAAATATTCCGGGATTAAATATATCTGGACACTATTAAATAATTTATAGTTCTATAGATTTGAAGTCTCACCTAGATTTATATTGACAGTAGGTGTCAAAGATATGCACACGGTTTCAAGGAAATAGAAAAACAGTCAGGGTTTGCAGATTGTGGGTTTCTGTCTGTGCTAATTTGCTATTAATTGTTAACCAGAGTTTTTATTTATGATGCAACAATGAAAGAAATAAAAACCGTCATTATTTAATATCTGTTGGAAAAGCCGGAAATTGAATTAAGACAGCGCACAAGACGATCAATACTTGAATTTGCTCAGCCTATAAGAAGTAGAAGAAGAAAGATGTTGCAAATTGATTGAAGATAATTAATGAAAGCGTACTGGAAGATAAAATAACCAAACAATGAGAGTCCTGTTTTATAAATGAAGCGATATCACATATAGTGCAGTTAGTATTAGTTTTGTATAGTCCGGTCGAGTCTTTCTTTATGCAGTTTACTTTTATATGTAAATTTGATCATTCTTGAGATGACTTATCCGAATTGTTTCATTACACTGCAGTCACATTCGAAGTAATGATTCAACACGTCGCTATCCACCAAAAATCCTTGCAATTACGATATGTAAATTCTAAAGCGTGGGGCTTTGTTTCCGAGAATGCGCTGAACTTGATCCCTTAACTGAAATATTTTTATTTGCACTACTACTGTTGGAAGCTGACACGCTACAGGTGATTGCAGAACGTCGCGACCCGATGCGGTGCGATCGATGCGAATACATGTCCGGACGTACACCAGTTCGCTTCAATTAATCCGACATTGAATATATATCAAGATCGATTACTCTTTTGTAAACTAACTTGCAAAGTGCACAAGATAATACAATTTCAAAGATAGGATGGACTATGTGAATAAGTGCAGAAAAGGCCCAATCTACAATGTGACGTCCATTTCTGAGAATTCCCCAGAAAATCCAGCAGATAGACATGTATTTATTTGAATATCTGTGCTTCGCTCCTATATATATTATATCTGAGATAATCAGATTTTTATTTGTTTCGTCACTGCAACCAACCTTCACAAATTATATGTTTTTTTTTTAATTAGTTTTTTTTACCATCCATCCATAGCCTACTCAGCTGAATCAAAAATATTCTCCAAGGAAAAAAAATTGCTCAAATGAAGAAGCGATTGTCGAAACTGAGGCCTATTTGAGAGCAAAGACAAATCGTTCTACAAAAAATGCATCGAAAAGTTAAAGGAGCATTGGAATAAATATATCACTTTTGAATAAAGTCGAATTTCTAAAAAAAAATGTTTTTCTCAGTTAGACTTATTGAGTGTTATATATAAAAATTATATTAATAATGATATTAATTGTAAAATATAATATGTATTGCAGATGGAAATAAAAAAGAAAGTGGTAAGAGGATATTAGTGCTAGCGAGCGATGGAGGAGGGTCTTCTATGGGCCACAGACGACGTATTGTCTTGCGGACCAAATGTAAATTTGATGAAGGCGGTTTTGCGCTCTGAATATAGTGAAGCGAGGGAAGTAGTGGCAGTCCGCAGTGTTAAAATCCGGATTTTGCTAACCAAGCATTGGTGAAGAGAGTCGAAAGTAGTTGAAAGTAGTCTGCATTAAAGACGTGAACGAAGAAGCGAAAGTGAAAAGATAATCATACATTTGTAGATAAATATGAATAAATAGAAAAAAAAATGAATTTAAAGAAAGGAAAACGGGTTTAACATAAGAACAAATATATTGTGTATGAAAACTTGGAATTTGGTTACAATGAACAGAGAGCTGAAGATTTGACAAATTATCAAATATTCAATTTCTCATATATTCTTTGTATATCTATTATTTTAATTCATATAATCTCTACGGATTATTACAGTTTTCGAATTCACTATCCCGGAATATCTCTGTGAAATAAATTATAATTTTGTCGAAAAAACACCAACATCTTCATTTATCGTTAAGACAATGAAATAGAAAATAGTTAGAGTTTAGAGATTTTCTGTTCCGGATGGTTTTCTATCTCTGATAATTTAATATTAGTTATTAAGCAACGTTATTATTTATGAAACTATTGCGATAAGATTTATACCAAAAAAAGAAACAATTATTTCTATGTTTATTGGAAAAGCCAAGTTCAAACCGGAAATTTAATTGAGACAGCGCAGAAGGAAATCGATCAATACTTGAATTTGCTCAGCCACGAAGAGGAGACGAGACGGTAGCGTAAATATAAATCCTGAAATATGCATAAAATACTGGTACCTCTAGCAGGTTGATGAAGCGAATTATTTGGAAATACTTTATCTCAGTTTGTAAAAAAATAATAATTCCGAGAACGATTGATCAAAAACTTTCCAGTACAAGTAACAAAATAACCAAACCAAAATGAGAGTCCTGTTTTCTAAATAAAGCAATACCTCACATAGTACGGTTTCGATCAGTATTGTCGCGGGCCTGGGGTTTCAAGAAACGTACAAAACTAGCACACGTTTATTTTAAAAATTCCGCCTCAATGAAAATTGATTGTTATTTTTTTATAGTTCAGGGACTTAGATTGAAAAATGGTGCGAGCGCATAAATGTATCCCAGTGAAATTGCAGCCATACTCGTATATAATTAAAGCAAATAACATATAAGTGTTGTTTTGATTTGTATTAAATTCCATTGTTTCCTTGTTATTACTAATTAGAAGGTGCTGTCTAAACATAAATATTCAATGTGATTGTTATTTTCAGATATATATAGAAAACAACTAGTGTCTATTTATTATAATAGTAAAAGCAAAATTATTTCAAACAATAAATAAAATTTTGCCATCAGATTTACTTATTTAATAAGCACAGATTTTAAATAATATTTATCTTTTTAGTTTTATATTCCGAAATTTAACCGAAATATTATATTCTTTCGTAATGGGTCGATTGAATTATTTATTAATACGCAAATTAAATTATAATGAATATTTATGTTAAGAAAATATTATAGCTTCAAATTAGTAACAATAAGGAAATTTAAATACTACAAATCACGCAAACAAACTTTTCATATTAATTTTACTTTTAAACAATACCTATATATTATTTGCTTTAATTTTATAAGTATGTTCGCCCGATTGTTTGATAGATTAACTTTCACGGGAATACATTTATCGTCGTCCATTGATCATTTTATTTTCTTTCTAGGCGTAGGTTTATATTTTCATTGAAACGCTTCGATAGATTTTCAAATTTCTTCCATTTCCATGAATAAAAAATGTATTCCGCGAAACGTAAAATTCCTCGTTAAAGTTTCATTTTGTTTATTTTGAAAGAAAAGTAAGCAAACAAACTAAACGGTAGTAATCGCATTCTATATAAAAAATACATGTAAAAGGTATTAGGACTACTCATAGCCGAATGCTTGGAGTCGCCCTCTCTCGATCTATGAGTACTGGTTCGATACCAGCCAAACGAAAAATAAATAAATAAACATAATATCATCAAAAATGGTAAAACTTCCACTGGGAAAATTTATCTCAAATGTCAACCACCATCAGATTTACTTAATCTGTTCAACACGAATAGATTGTAAATAAAAAAAAAATATATATAAAACAAAAAATGATTATTGACTGCAATATTTCAGCCTGGAATTACTATTTATATATAAAATAGAGCAAAAAAATATAATTATAATTGTACTTCTTATTATTTGTTGTGCGGAAATTAAATACAAATATAAAATTGATGAAGTAAATTAAAAAAACATAGTTTAATCGTACATTGGGTAGTACACATTTATAAGGGACTTCCACCCTGTATATACCTGTTGTTTAGTAATTTTACAAATACGTTTTATTATGTATTTATAAACTTGCAGTTTTAAATCTAAGTAATGACTCAGATTTATTTGCGGATGTATTCCCTCGTATTTGGCGTCTTCAGCTTGTGGAAGTTGTTCATTACGGAGCTCACTTCCGATAAAGTCGTCCTATTTTATTGCGGAAATTGAAAGCACGACAACAACAGTAGTGAGGATGCCAATTCGCAACAAGGTAAGGAACCAAATAAAGAGCCACTTTGGAAATGAAAAGATAAATACTTTGATAAATATCATATAATATGTAAATAAAAGGAATTCAGCAATGGGTTGCATAGGCACGTAAATAGCACATCTATCTATCTAAACAGACACCATTTAATAAATAAGAATACTACAACAACAACAACAACACTGCATTACCGTTGACTCTGCAGTTTTACCTCAAATTCTACAATGTTATACGAATGGTGTTTATATACACGACAACACAATATGCACGACTATAGAAAAATGATTCTGGTCAATAAATGATGCTTATTATCAACATAAATTAAAATTAACTTAAAAGTATTTCAATTATTTTTATAAAAACGAAAACGTAAAAATTTCACTAACATTTCTGTTGACAGCGCTTTAGACCAAAAGTCTAATAAATTTTGTAAATTTTAATAGGAAATTATTTGTAAAAGAGTATTATATTGCATTTCAACATAAATATTTTTTTCTGCATTCGCGAGAAATCCTGCTCGGAAGTTTTTTAAATAGCGCAGTATGGCTTCATGATGTCTGAGTAAATTAGAACTTTGAGATTGCTTCGAGCTGTACTGCAGGATTCGGCGCATTATTATTATTGATATGTATTTGGACATTGTATTTCAACATAATTCTTATCCTACGAATTCCTATAAATGATCTTTAAAGTTACTTTATTTATTGGGTTGCTCTCTTGGTGGCATATTCAAACCACGTCTCATAACACCAAATTAGAGTTACAGATAACCATTTGAATATAAAAACAATAATCATGTAGAATGAAAGCCTTGTTGTATATTCGAGGAAATTTCAGTAATAATTATAGGGTAATTTGTGGTAGAACAAACATTTTGTGTGGTTTCTTCCTGTAGTTTCTTTGTTTAACTTGTTATTAGCAGCATTCGATATTTGCAAGTATTGAAGATAGTGTATTCTTCAGACTCAACAGAAAGAAAAGTCGCCCAACATTTTCACCTGAAGTCGAATATTTAATATTATTCAGCCGTCATATATCAGTCATATTCAATATAAAGAAAGTTATAATTCAATTGAATTGTACCATTTAAATTATGCAATTTATTTGCGATAGTGATTATTTTTTTATACAATAAACACAATTACCGGCATTTTGTAATATGCAATATAATATATGGAGTATTTGTAATGAGTGACGCGTTATAGTCTAAATAGGCTTCAGACAAATTCGAATTTGTGGGCGCCATGTACAGTTTTGTGTTCAGACATTCAATTCCACTATATTCTACTGTTGTCCGTTTTGCCACCCATATAAGGCACCCCTTCAAAATAGTAGTAAAGTTCTGAGTAAACCATCTACATCTGCGCCAACTGAAATAATATTAAGATGCAAATTTTGAAAATATTTCTATGTGTCTTTTGTGTCGGTCAAATTATAGAGAGGTTGAACTTGAATAAGGAGGTGTGGGTTTCACGTGTGAAGTTCCTGTTTTCTCGAGCAGGAAGAACTCGTACTTCAGCTCTCTTCCAGAACCCACTAATCTACCACAACTAGATCCGCAGACGCGCTACAGGTGGTTGCAAAGCGTCGCGACGCGACTCGATTTGGTGCGATCAATACGATGTCCGGAGCCGCTTCCTACGGCTGCCGCCAAAACCACCGCCATCACGATTTCCGCTGACGTACATCGCAGCAACGATGATGCAATCGCCGACATGCGCAGCAATGATGACGCAATTGCGGACATGGGCAGCATCCACGATCCGATTGCCAACATACACAGCAACATTGATGTCGTTACCACGGACACTCATCACACCAACATTAATGACATCACCTCCGATGCCAACCACTGCGGGGACGACCGCTCTTCCGACTCCTCTGGCGAGTGGCTATCCCCCAGAAGGCGCAAGGCTGGTAACGTACCCCAGAAAGGCACGGCTGCGCCTCCAGAGAAACATGAAAAGCGTGAAAGAATCCCACCGATTATCCTTCGAACAAAGATCGGCTGGACCAAAATAGCCAACAGTATTAAAGCCAAAGGCCTCAACTTCAAGAGGGAGGATTTCCCCAACAACTGTAGATGACTTCAGAGGAATCATCAAGCTATTCGACGCTGATAAACTTCCCTATCACTCATTCATGCTTAACAGTGAAAAGTCGCTAAAAGTTGTCATCAGAGGCGTCACTAGTGACACCGACGTCGGCGAGGTAAAGGACGCGCTGTTAGCCAAAGACATCGAAGTAATTAAGGTAACCAGGATGAATGTGAACAAAAAACCGATCGACATGGTAATCGTAGAGGTTCCGAAGGAAGAACACAAGAAGATCTTCGACGTCAGAACGCTACTTCGTTTGAGTGTCAGGACCGAAGGCCTCAACAAAAGAAAAGAGGTGAGCCAATGCTACCGGTGCCAAAAGTGGGGCCATGCGCAAAAGGGCTGCCGAGCGCCTCCTAAGTGCGTCAAATGTTCCAAAGAGCACCACAGCTACGACTGCAAAAAGAGTGTCAAGACCGAGGCAAAGTGTGCCAACTGTGGGGGTGCTCACCCAGCAAGTTACCGTGGATGTCCTCAGTCGCCGCTGCTCCCGGTAGCAGCTAAAGCCGCCATACAGTACAAGCCGGCGACGTCGACGACTCTTAGTCCTGGACTCAGCTTCGCCCAAGCAGCGATAACACCAACACCGGCTTTAAAGACTTCTGCACCTCGTGCGACGGCCCCGAATAAGCTGAAAACCGATGCACAGATGGACAATCCCGACGAAACCGAGCTCATCAGCCAGATGATTACCGAGTACGTCAGCTCGAAACCGTCGAAGCAGGCCCTAAAAACGTTTTTGGGAGTCATGCAGTCAGTGCTCACCAACACCCATCAAACTGGCTGAAAAACGCAAGCCTGCTACCCTCGAGATCATATTTTGGAACGCCAATGGACTCAGACAGAAAAAACTTGAGCTTCAACGTCTGGCCGAGAAAAGAGCAGCTGACGTTCTTATGATTAACGAGACTCATTTCCGTCCCGCCGATAATGACAAAATACCAAATTATGACACATTCAGACACGATCGAACAGGTGCTGGTGGCGGTGGCACGGCGATTTACATCAAAAAAAATATCGATTGTAAAACAATCCCTATGCCACAACCGTCGCAACTTGATGCAACGGGATTAGCGGTGAAGATGGCCGACGGCAACACAATCCATCTAGTTGCTGTTTACAACCCACCGAGCAAACTTCTGGCAACCGACGAAATTGAGGAGATTCTATCTGGAAACATCCCGGTCATCATCGCCGGAGACTTCAACGCCAAGCACTCGGCTTGGAACAGTCGAGTCGACAATCGGAACGGACGTAGCCTTCTAAGGCTGATGGAGCTGAAAGATTTTGTTGTCGCAGGTCCAGATTCACCAACACACTTTGGTCCCGTAGGAAGACCCGACGTTCTCGACATCGCCATCCTGAAGGACGTGTGCTATCGATTCACCATCGAAGCCGTTGACGAGCTAAGCTCGGACCACAATCCGGTAATTCTGCACCTGGATACAGAAGCTGATGAGGGACCTCTACCAATCTATCGCAAAGTGAACTGGGAGCAATATAAAAACACCGTCGACTTTTTCACTGGTCCAGTGCCACAGCTGACAACCACAGAAGACACCGAATTGGCAATAGTGAATTTCCAAAATAGTCTTAGGCTTGCCGTCGAAGAAGCAACTCACGAAACCGCTCGGCCTAACTTTACCAACAATCTGCCCACAGAAATTTACGATATCATCAAAGAGAGGAGGAGGGCAAAGAGACTTTTCCAAAGAACACTCAACCCGGCAAACCGCGCTGCAATGAACAGACTCTCTCTACAAGTCCGCTCGAAATTGGAAGAATTCCGCGACGAGAAGTGGCAGAACAGACTACTGGAAATATCTGATGATACGCAGGCACTCTGGCGCACTACGAAGCTGTTCCGGAAGAAACGTGCGATTTTCCCGCCGATCCAAGGTGTCAATGGACTGGTGCACAGCAACGAGGAGAAGGTGGAGGTGTTTGCGGACAGCCTCGAACGACAATGCAGCCCTAACTTTACAAATGCCAACTTTGAAGTTATCGACGCCGTGCACGAAGAAGTACGAAGAACCTTTGCCGAAACACCGGACAACGACATCATCAATCCGGCCACTCCAGCGGAAGTGTATCGCATTATTAAGCAGCTGAAGACGAGAAAGGCTCCAGGCAAGGACGGTGTAACCAACATGATGCTTAAAGCTCTTCCGCACAGACCGGTGATGCACGTTGTTGCGATCATTAACGCGTTGCTCCGTCTTCGATACTTCCCGGAGACCTGGAAATGTGCAGACGTCGTCCTATTTCCGAAGACCACGTACGACAGGCACATACCACAGAATTACCGTCCAATCAGCTTGCTTCCGTGCATCGCCAAGGTTGCGGAAAAGGTGATTCTTTCCAGATTAAAGGAACACGAAAGCCAAAACCCCATCATACCGGACGAGCAGTTTGGATTCCGACAAAGCCATTCCACCACGGGACAGCTTCTTCGTGTTGTTGAATATATCACACAAGGATTCAACTGGAGGATGCATACCGGCGCAGTATTCTTGGATATAGCGAAAGCATTCGACAAAGTGTGGCACGAAGGGCTAATCAACAAGCTGCTGAGCGCCCATTTCCCGCTCGGCTTAGTTAAAACGATCAAGGCCTACCTGGAAAGTAGGACCTTCACCATCAAGATCGGCGAGACTCGATCGACGGCTCGCACTATCAGATCCGGTGTACCTCAGGGATCCATCTTGTCGCCGTTTTTATTCAACATATTCATGGCAGATGTGCCAAAGCTACATAGTAACTCGACCATTTCCGCATACTTTGCAGATGACACTGCAGTAATGGTCAGGCACTCTCAGGCGGAACGCATCACTCGGATTCTTCAAGACGCCATGAACGAGCTGGAAGTCTGGTTCAGAGCATGGCGAATCGACGTTAACCCTCTGAAGAGCGCTGCCGTCCTCTTCACCAGAAGGAGGAACACGGTTTCGAGAGGCGCCGCCATTCCCGTTGGCGAGATCGAGATCTTTGACGATGCCATCCCCTGGAAAACCGAAGCGAAATACTTAGGAGTCACACTAGACCGCGGACTTTACTTCAAACAACATATTCACGCAGCTAGAAGCAAGGCCTATGGAGCTGCCAAGACATTGTATCCATTAACGAACCGGAAGAGTAAGCTATCAACATCTAGCTACTGTTATATAAAACCATGATACGCCCGGTGATGTTATACGCCTTCCCCGTCTGGGGACACGCAGCTCCCATATACATCGAGAAGCTGCAGGTGGTCCAGAACAAACTTCTTAGAACTGCATTTAATAATGTTTTATTTTTGGTAAATATTTGGGCTATAAAGTAAGATTAATTGAAAACATCTGTCGACAACTAATCAAAGAATAAAGTGTTAATATATTTTATTGGTGATTGTTTTATATGTTCGTTTGTTGTTTGAATTTAAAATAGTTAATGAAGAAATCATTGCGTTTATTTTTAGAAAAGTACTTAGTTTTACATGTTACAAGAAATATAAGAATGTTCTTAGTAAATATTTAGGTAATAAAGTAAGATTAATTGGAAACACATGTCGGTAATCAATCTCCAATAAAATGTCGGAATACTTGGAATATTTGCTCGTAAATATGAGAAAAATAATTATTTATGTTTTTCGAAACTAATTATTATTTTTTTATTGTAGGAATTTCGATGTGTGACCCAATAATTGATGAGCATTTTCGGAGATCCCTGGGAAAGGACTACAACACAGTATTTTCAAATAACAACGTTCCTAAGGAGTTGCCGACGGTGCTGAGCGCATCGGCGCCGGTCGCCCAACAGAAGGTCATAGAGATGATGGACAATGCGAGCCTCTCCGTCGATGACCATTTCGCCAAAGCCCTAGGCGACACCTGGCATAAACTCAACAAGAAAGAACCCACTGAAATTAAGAGCAACGCCGATGTAGTCATCATCAATTGAGGGTTTTTCATGCAAAACAACAACTCGCGCAACAAAATAAGTGTTATTTTCATTCTCCCCACTTTCCTCTTCGGTTCTCCTGTGCATAAGGGACGTAATATCGTATTCAGTTTTTTTTAAGAAACGTAGGAAAGATTTCCCCTCTTTAAGAAAAGTATATCTTATTTATTTATTATATATCATACGAACTAATATAAATAATGTATTTAATTAACAGAAGATTTGTCCTTCTGATTAAAGTTCTAATTATATATGTGTATATATATATATAATATGAAGAACAGAAAAAAAATGCACTGGGCGACTCATAGCCGAATGGTTAGAGTCGCCCGCTCACGATCTTGTGATTCCCAGCCAAGCCAGGCCCTTTGGGCCAAAAAAATGTTGTGATGGTTGCAATAGCATAGTAAAGAATAGCAGCAAATACACAGAGAAAGAGAATAGTGATCGCAACGCTTCAATTACGAATGACTATTAGCCATACATACACACAACAGCCAAACCAACAAATTGAAATAATTTGTACAAAAAAATATCATCAAAAATGGTAAAACTTCCATTGGGAAAGTTTATCTAAAAAAATAAAAATGTCAACCGCCACCAGATTTACTTAATGTTCAACTCGAATAGATTGTAAATAAAAATATAAGACAAAAAAAAAAAAAAAAAAAAACTGCATTTAAGGCGCCTTGGTTTATAAGTAACAGGCAGCTTCATCGAGAGGCCAACATTCAAACCATCACCGAAGCCATGAAAAAAGCTGCAGAAAAAGTCTTCGCCTCTGCTTCGCAACACACGAATCCTCTGCTCAGGAACGCAGTGGATTACGACGAAGATGCAAGGCACCGCCACAAAAGACCAAAGATGGCAGTAGCTGACTAACGCTGCTGATCTTCTGGCCTCACATCACGAGCCTTTCTTGGGCTGAGCTCTTAACTCAACAAACTCCATGGCCTGAATAAATATTCAAACCAGACATCACCAACATGTTCCCAGAAGACCACAGGGAAAAGAACTTGCTTTCGACCCGGCATAAAGGATGTCAAACTCAAACTCAAACAAACGATGTCCGGACGTACACCAGTTTACTTCAATTAATCCGCGCTCCTAATTAAATATTTAAATTGACTTTGAATATAAGAATATATTGAATATTTTATATATAAGAAAACATATATAATATTACAAATGAATTTGAAAATAATTAAAATCTTTCTTTGATATACATTATTTCATATGTGTCTTATGGGTTAGTCTTTTGTCCATCTAAACACCCAGGTATTTTATGTTATGCTTGTCTAAGATGGTCTTGGGTTCTATTTTTTCCCCAAAGATCGTCATGGCTTGGGGCAGGTGATTTGCTCTCGAAAAACGCTTTTAGGTAAAGACTGCAACGTCCGTTTTTTTCTGAATTTACTTGAATTTTCCATTTGCGAAAGACTCAAGATCGTGAGAGGGCGACTCTAACCATTCGGCTATGAGTCGCCCCATTAAATATTCTAAGACAAATATTATATTCTTATATATTATTAATTATTTATTTTTCCTAGAAATATGTTTCAACTATCGTAGGAAATGAACAATAGAACCCAGCAAATTGAAATCAATATGCATAAGCATAAACATGTAATTTCAATAAGTCTTACAAATATTGATAGAAGCAGGGCTCAAAGTTAATGTCAAAAGTCCTTAAACTAAAATAGCGCATTTTATATGTGTAATACATTAGAGTTATTTTTAATAATTGCATTAAATCTCACAAATATATAAACTTTATTTTATTTTTGTGGAGACCGATGTGGGCTTTAGCCTCTTGGGTACCTTTATGTTTGTTACACACAAAAAAAAAAAAAAATGTACATTAGTCGGCGTTGTGCGCCAGCACAGCTGGGGGATAAGGGATTTTTTCATTTAGAACTTTGGAGAGTGCTGCCCCTGAAACAAAGAGTGAAAGGGTGGGATGATCATGAAGGGCTATGCGTGATGCGAGGCGGCCTTGGAGTTTTTTAACTTGTTCGAGGATGCGTGGGAAAGAGACCAGGTTGTAGAGGGTGGAAGTGACCTATCCTTAGCGCGGAGTTGAAAATTTCCCTGAGCCAGTTCTGGGCCGTCTCGGGGATGACCCATGTGACGCCGTCCGATCCCGGCGCTGACCTCTTCCTTCAAGCTTTGATGGAGGTTTCGATTTCGTCCGTGGTGATCTCCTCGTTGGTGGTGAAGAGAGAGGCCACTCGAGGCCGTGATGAGATTTCTTCTTCCACAGCCCGGTGGAACAGCGGGTCCTCGAGGTGGCAGGCGGATCTAAAGCATTCTGCGAAGACCTCGGATTTTTCCTCGTCTGTGAGTGGCATTGGGCAGGCTTTGATTGGGTATGTGGAAGCGGGCTTTCTGCAAGTTAATGTTTTAAACAGAGCCCAAAATTTGCCTCCGTTTCGGTAGTCCAGCGTAGATGTGATTTTTCGCCAACGTTCTTCTTTGTACAGCGAGATACGTCGGCGAACCAGAGCCGACATCCGGTTCCACTCGGTGCGGAGAGTGAGGTCGTTGGTCCGCTTCATCGTCCGGTATAGTTTCCTCATTTCTTTAATTAGGTAAACGATTTCAGGGGGGAGCGGAAGGAATCTTTGGGAGATTATTTTGGTAGGGACGTTGTCATTTATGGCAGACTCTATAACTTCCTGAAGCGAGGTGACGGCGTTTTCGATGTCCTGCGAAGAGGAAAGCTGTAGAGGAGGAAGCAGAGTGCCAAGATGGATTTGTTCTTTCAGCTCCTTCCAGTTTGCGTTTTTCCAATCCCGTATGCAGCGAACGCTGGTGAGCGGGTCCGCGCGAGAAGTAGCAGTCGCGACCAGCGGAAGATGGTCGCTAGCCACTGGGGTGCCTATCCGGGTGAAGGGGTCGAAACATCCAGTGAGGTCCTTGATGTGCGATGAAAGTGGGACCAGGGGAACGTAGGCGAATTAAAGGAAGGTTATTCAGGACTCGAAGAAGAAGACCACCATTGGAACTCGAGGGGCAGGGGCGAAAGAGGCAGCGAACTCGAAGAAGGAAGTAGGAAGGGGGACATGGGGGCGATTATATATCGTGAAGATCGATAGCATTTTACCTTGCCAAAGGGTTGTGACTGCTACAGCGTTGGAAATGTCGTACTCTGGTGGAATTGGGAGACGGCGGCTGGGTATACTCCTGTTGACTGCTATGGCGACCCCTCCGCTGTGAGTCTCTCCTTGGCAGACATACATGGCATGGTAGGGCAATTTTACAATATTCCGGCTGGACGCGTAGGTCTCCTGGATAGCCAGAATTCCGATGTGTTCCGAGGACAACAGGTTTTGGAGCAATTCCTTCTTATTCCTCCAGCCACGGATGTTGATTGTGGCGACGTTAGTTCGGTATTAGTTATAAAAGGGATGAGTTTTTTTTTTTTTTTATTTATTATATTTATTTTTTTATATATTTTTTATTTTATTTTTTTTTTTTTTTTCATAATTATGAGCTTGGAGAAGAAAGTGTGAGAAGAGGTGTGGGTGTGCTCGGGTCCTGGATACCGATGCTGAGTTGGTTACCACATATTAGAAGGTGGACTTTCTTCCCGGAGGCATGGAAAAGTGAGGAGGGGAGCGTCTGGTAGATCATCTCTCTGTTGTTGGGGAAGGCTTTGAGAAGAGCGATTACGAGTCCTCTGAGCCAATCGTCCTTGGTGTCGTGCGGTTGTTCAGTCATCTTCAAAGGGGCGACAAGCTCTGGCGAGATGGGAGCCTTTGGGCGGCTGGGGCAGCTATGGCTGAATGGGGCGTGGTTACCTCCACAGTTTGCACACTTGGGTGTAGTCTCGGCGGTCTGCGTGCAGAAATTTGTTGCGTGCGGGCCGGAACATAGGCCGCAGGTTTGGCTCTTGGAACAGCCAGTTGTGACAGGGTGGAACGCAAGACACCGTTTGCATTGCAGTGGCTGGTTTGGAGAAGGATGGGAAGCTTCGGCGCGTAAGCGCTCACCGAGGAGTTTCAGCCCGTCTCGGATAAGGTTCAAAACGTCCTCCTCGTGCCTTGATAAAATCCTTACCAAGGTAGTGGGTTCTCCGGTCTTCCTCGAAGTGATACGCCACAGCTTTGAAGGTCGAAGATGATGATCCTGCAGGGCGTGATGGATGATGGTGATGGTGATGGATTTGTGTACTCTTTTCAATACACAAGAGTATGAGGACTGGCGGGGAGGAGGAGCACAAGTTTAAGATCTTCCGTGTTCTTATTGAAATTCATGCCGAATTCAAATGTTCGCAGCAGCTTTGTCATAAAGGTCGGCGTGGAATTAGCGACGGGGATGTTATCGACGCGCCACTTGTAAATCCTAGGTGAGGAGGTCGGCGATGAAGCCAAACGCGGTGATCTAGGAGCTGGAGAAGCGCGAGACGGAGTCGGTGTAATTGAATTTATTAAGAGAGCGGAGGAGTCTTTTGAGGTTATGTTTGGACGAGGCGAGTTAGGCGAGGCGGTTACTGCTGGAAGCGTACACTTTGATACAGAGCATTTGGTCGACGTGGATGGTTCAGCTTATTTAGGCGCACTTGCACTGCGGGATCTCTTCAGACGATCGGATCTCTTCACCACTGATTGTAAATTTCTGTTGACGGGCATCTTGACTATGTTCACTGGTTGAGTTTCAACAAAAAAAACTGAAATATATAAACTAATCATATGCATTATGTTTTGCATAAGCAATATTTTTCAGTTTCAATTTTGGCTTTGCCGAGAATCCATGAATTACTCTTTCAGTTAATCCACAAAAATACATGGGATAGGGAAAGCAAAATGCCCATCCGGCCTCAGAACTAATTTTATATTTCAATTATGTATATGCTGTAAATACAACGGTAACGGTTGTTTGTAAAACTTCATTTTTAGGTTATTTCATATTTGTAACATCATACTATTGATCGCTGTGTATAAATAGCGGTGTACCGTAAATGCTTTTAAGTCATGATCAGATAATTAATTAAATTAAATTATTTTCTTCTTGAAAGCGTACCCTTTATTACATTATGAGAGCTCCCGTGTTAAAGTAGAAATATGGAGGACAGGAAATCAGATATTTCAATAAAAGACTAAAACATAATTATTCGTATTCAAGAAGCATGATCGAATACGCACTACTTTATTAAGTACTGTTTTAATGGTGTTTACTTGCCGGGCATGGATGGCCCAGAGAAAGGATGTGGAGTCGCGAATTTAATGAGCAAGTGCCCTTTTAACTGCATACTTTGATTTTCCTAAATAGGAATTACCGATCACATCAGATTTGATCATAACGGAAACAGCATCTGTTGTAGTCCTAATTATTTTTATAATTAAAATCCGCACAACACAGATTATTATTATAATTTTCAAATATAATTTCTAGTGTTGGAAGTTTCTCATCAATTATATGTATTTTCTGTATGATGTATACCGTTTAGTTTATTTATTTACTATTCTCTCAAAATTATCAAAATATTAATATAAACTCCACGAAACGCATTTTAACATATAGGTTTTATTTGAAACTAAAATTAATACAAAAAGTGTGTTCATGTGTTTCGTTCGTAGTATTTTGTAATAGTTTAAGTAAAAAATAAAAATATATTGCTGTTATAAACGATAATTGCACTTTGAAAATCGCACGTTAATAAATGCATCCAACCAATTTTACACAAAATGCATATGATTAGTATTATTAGTTTTGAGAATTAATAAATTCATTTGCAATTATTAAATAAAAAGTATATGTTATATTCAACAAAAAACATAATTATAATTACGTTCATAAGTTACATGATGTTGATGCAACATATTAATTCTAAAATAATTCCAAAATATATATAAATATCAAACATAAAATAAAAAGAAATATTTTTGTGGATCCAATACAAGCAATATCAAAATGATTTTTTTTCTAAAATACGTTTTAACGAAGAAAGATAGTGAAACGAGGTAAGTAGTGCAGTACGCAGTGATGCTCGCTCTGGAGGAAAGCGAGAAAAAAAAATCCGGATTTGATCTCCATAGTTCAGTTAGTTAATGTCAACTTTGAAAACTGCTATTATGGATAATTATTTACGGTTTTTATTGTTTTATTGAGACACATGGTATGCTGATTTTAAATGAGGTCGTACAGACACAAATAATGCTGAACGCTCATATATATTTAACTAACTGTAGAAAGTAACAACATAAATCAGTGAGGAGGTAAGATCGCTCTATCAGCAAACACTCGAGAGAAGAGACAGGGTACCGTCAGATACTAGTTAGTAAGCTCGACACTAAGCAACGCATGTAGCTGCCACGACAAAATAAATAAAACAAAATATGAATAGTTCGCATACCAACTTTAAAAAAAATATCCACACACACATGCGCACTAGCTATATACATATATAATGGATATAAATATATATTATATATATAAATATTTTTATTTATGTATAATACTATACAACTGCATAAAGTGAAGTGGAGTCGTGGTACTGTAGAATTGCTACACACTTTCCTCATAAATGGTCCAAGTTTAAAAATGTTTGATCCATGCATCCAATCTGGAAATAAACATTTATAAATACTGATTCAAGTAAAATATTAATATACTAATTCTTTTCTGTGGGAGTTCAATTCATCAGCAACAATATTGACTTCTTCAGACATCTACTTCTTCTACAGTAGATGTGTTCATTTTTGGCGATAAAGTATTTTTTATACTAGATTTATAACTTATAAATTCATTTTTATTCTGTTTTCATTTACTAGAAATATATTATCGTTAAAGTTTAAATATCCTTTATATTTATTCATAAAATCAATTCCTAATATCGCGTCTTGTTCTCAATTTGTAGAATCTGGCACTACTATAGAATTCTGTTTAAATAATTTTCCATTTATTTTTATATTACCTTGACAACTGCCAATAGTATCAAATTTTCCTATCATGCTATCAATTGAAGTAATATCTTTATCAATTTTACATGACTTATTTAATATATTTTCTTTGATTAAAGTTAAGTCGGATCCTGTGTCAGTTAGAAAATTGTTTTATTTTTATTGCTTATATTTAATTATATATTTAGTCTTACAAATAGTCCCCTACTTTTATTATCTTTATTTTTAATATCCCTTGTAATATATTTCTTAATATTTTTCCTAACATGAGTTTCACATTTATTTTTCATTAACATATTAAACATATTGTGTCTAAAATAACAGTTTTTTTTATTTCTTTATTTATTTATAAAATGTACTTGACAATACTTTTGATTTCTATTTTCATTAATATAGTCTTCCGGAGAGATTCATTTATTGATTCTTCCTGATCATATGATTAGTTAGGTTGATTAAACATATTTTCAAATGTTCTTGATTCTTCGTATAATTGATCTTGGCGAATATATTTTTTAATTAAATTTTCTTTATTTTCTGCAAATCTAATGCAATTTATATTGAATCGGGATTTTTATTCTTTACAAATTCCCTAATTTTAGGTAAAAGTCCTAATTTAAAATATTCCAGCAATTCTAATTTTACAAATGTCGTTATTGGTTAAAAATATATAATGTATTACAACTTACTTAATATAAACACAAGTTAAGAGTAATCCTAGTGCGATAGATTCATCTATATTAAAAGCAATCAATTTTTCGGGTGTACGGCATCGACATAAACAGTAAAAGTTATGAACAACTGTAAGCGGTAAGCGACTGCGGTTGGAATGAATCGAAAAAGAGTTTCTAAACATTTAGAATGGAATAGGAAGTAATTTAATCTGAATTATTTTCTTTGAGTTCATAATGTGATAGATTACATTGATGTACACTTTCACATTTGGGAAAGTCCTCCGCAAGAAACTGCTTAACAGCGTTCTCTCGTGCCTCCACTTGGTATGGTGTAAAGCAACAGGTTTGCAATTTACTTCAATCTTCACCCTTGTTAATCTCGTTGGCCTTATCCGCGAGTGTCTGAAATTTGTCGCTGGTTGGCTAAAGTAAGGAGACTCTAATGTGAGTCCCGTTTGCTTTTCTTGCACCAGTGTCGTACTTGTCGCCATTTCAATAACTCTATTATATCTAAATTAAATTATGAACTATTCCATAATCGACCTTCTTTGGCAGCAACCCGGACCAACAACAGACAGTTTAAAATATTCTAATTGATTCTATCTATAATTCGTTAAAAAAAAAAACGGCTACAGAAATACGAGAGTTTTACTTATATATATATATATTTGATTATGAAAAGTGAAATTATGTATATATGATTGATTATTATGCAAATAATAATTAAATAAAAACACTAAATATACTCTTAATTCAAATTTAACGTTCAAATAATTAACATCCTTGGTAAAACTTTGCAACATTTTAATGGAATTTCTGCACTTACGCACTAGTAGGTTAATGTTCCATGCTGCCTTGCAAATTGTATTATCTTGTGCACTTGCAAATTACTTAATAAAGTCGTGCGTATTCAATCTTGTATCATGTATACTAATAATTATATTTCCCTGTTTTATTAAAACACTTTAATTTGATTAATTATAAAGCATTTACGGTATACCGTATATAATGTATATAAATTTCAAATCTGAAATAAATTGTTTAAAAATTAAATAAATTTTGAGTGGAAAATCAAAGAAGATAACTAAATAAAAATGAAGTTTTACCAAGTTTTTGTAATAAAAATAATATTCCCATATAATTAAACTATATTTATTTCGTTTCATTCATAATTTAATTAAATGAGAGTGAACATGCAAATCCCTAACTATTCGTTCTATCTCTTCATTACATAACTTATTTCTATCAGCACCGTAGTATTTACAATATATACATAATTGAAATATAAAATTATGCCTATGTGATAGTTTGAGACCACTGCATTATAAGGAAGGGAACAGGGATCGGCAAATTTTTTAGATAGATTAACGAAAAGAAGTAATAAGATTCACATTATCTCTCGCGAATTTGTGACAGAGAATTCTCCTTCATGTGCTGTTTTCTTTCTTTTGGAAGAGTGAATTATTATTTATTAAACTGAAAAAAAAGAAGAGTTGGAAGACAAGAGTCCGTCAATACATAACAGCTGGCTACGGTCATCCTTTTATGAATAACAAGAACATTTCCTCAGAACACTCGGCAGAAATGAACGAACAAAAACATGTCTACAGATAACAGTTACTCAAAAATTTAAAGTGCCACAGAAAATGGGAGGGGGGAGCGAGTGAAAACCAAAGAAACTAGATGGAGACAGAAATTAGACTGTGATGACAAAAAACCGTTTCCAGGTAATGAACAATGAAATTTTTAATATTGAAAACATCATTGAGAAGAAAAAATAAGTTAAGCCACCGCCGCTAATAGTGCCGGGAATCACAAACATTAATGAACTGATAATAGCAATATTTCTTTAAAATGATAGGAAAGGTCAAAATTAAAATTCTTCCCAAGACATCTGAACACTACACAGCAATAAGAGAAAGACATTGCAGAGCCAAGGAACGGCATTCCACACATATCAATTGTAAAAGGTCATAAACTATAGAATTGTGATAAAAATATCCACAGTACGGTGAACGTTCTTAGTATAAAACATGAAATTGAAGAATTCGGACATGAAGTTAGGAAGGAAGCAAGGAACCGCTGCCAGCAACAAAGTTATCCACTAAATTAAATATCTGCAAAACACGAACACAGTGTGCGAGATATCAGAGGTACGGACACACGAAGAGCTAACCTCGGAGTGCAGTAGGTCTCACCCTGCCAACTATAAGGGCTGCACAGTATATAAGGAAATATAAAGTAAAAAATATCCCAGGCTGAGGGTTAATAATTTGGTATCACAAATATGTTCATCATCTCAGCCTCAACCATTTAAACATAAAGAATATCAACCGATAAAGCCAGGTATATCCTACGCAGAAGAGCAAATAATCAAACACAAACTAACAACAAAGATGAAGTCTTCAGAATGCAACAACAAGACCCAGTAGCACGTCTTGAGCAAACTGGTCCTAAGCTATTCGATAACATTGACACACTTATGAATGTCTTGCTGGCTCTTTCATCTTTTCTTTATTTTCTGTGATCGCGTCCTTTCTAATCTTTTGTTGAGGATAATTTAAAAGTTCCGCCACTGAGAAAATTAAATATTTTATCTGTCATTAAATACCTCTGATTGTACATCTTGTGAACGTCTCATACGTCGTATACAAACTACGTATTAATAATGTAATAATTTTCATTCATTGATTCTTCCTGATCATATGTTTTGATAGGTTGATTTAACATATTTTCAAATATTCTTGATTCATTGTATAATTGATTATGGCGAATATGTTTTTTAATTAAATTTTCTTTATTTTCTGCAAATTCTAATGCATTTTCTATTGAATCGGGATTTTTATACTTTGCAAATTCTCTAATTCTAATTTTACAAATGTAAATATATAAAAAGAAGGTACATCTGAAATGTTATATGCTGTAAGTATTTTTTTATGATCACACATAAATTGTTCAGTAGACAATTTGTAGGGACTTAGATTGAGAACTCAACTACCATAGGATGACCGTCGATAAATAAGGGCGCGAGCGCATAAATGCTTCCCCGTGCAAGTGCAGTCAGCGCTTCTCCTTTCATCAGTGTTCATCTATCCATAATCGGACGAACATATTTGTATATAATTACAGCGAACAACATTTATGTTAAAAAATTAAAATTAATACGAAAAGTGTGTTTGTGTGATTTTTTATAAAAGTCCCATTGTTTTCTTTTCAGAAGTAATTCCCAGCTACTTTCTTAACATAAATATTCAGTGCGATTTTTACTTGTTAGACAGAAAGAATTATTAATTACTAGTGTCCATTTATTAAAACAGTACAATTATTTTAAATTAAAAATTAAATCAACTGTTGAAAAATCATGGATTCTTCGACAATATTCGAAAATCCTGAAATCGTTTTGTTCAACTTCCTCAACATTACCATTGGATTTGTATCTTTAATTGGAAACATTTATATCCTTCATTTCGTCTATACATTGAATGACATAAAAACGTGAGTATTCCAATATTACTACTATTATTACTACAGCAATCATATTATTCTGATCATGTTTTACATCCAAATTCTAAATTTGCCTTCTGCATACCTATTACAATTTAGCAATATTTTAACAAAAGTGAAAAATATTGGAAATAAAAACGATCATTTTGCATAGAAAATCCTGCATTCATAAATACTTTTGCAATTATTGAAAATAAATATAATAGAAAATGTAAAATGTAAAAATACAATTTGTTTAATGTCAATTAAATTTTACTTAAATTTAAAATATTTATTTACAAATTTGTATCAATTACAATAAAAATGCCGTCGTTCTAATATTTTCTGCTCAGGTTTTTTTTCGTAGATTGAAAATGGATGTTTTGGAATTCTAATATGCAAGTGCTAATGCATATTAATTGTAATTTGCTGAATTCTATAGCATATTTCCTACCATAGTTAAAATATATTTCTTGGAAAAGTAAATAATTAATAATATATCAGTATATAATATTTATTTTATAACATTATCTCTGTATTATTTAATGTGCAATTGCAATTAATTAACAAAATACAGACATATTCGAACGATAAAACATAAGGGCAGTTATTTAAAAAAAAAATTCCTTTTACCAACTATTTTTAATGCTTTAGATTAATATTTGTTGTATCTCTATTCTGTACACAACAATAAATCTTCTTTTTTTTTTTTTTTCTTATATATTTTTATTTTCAATCTATTCGTATTTTCTTATTCTTTTTAGTACAATTATTACAATTTGTTGATTGGCTGTCGCGTATGGTTTGCTAATAGTCATTCGTATCCTTACCTTAACTATGATATTGCCTGGTTTGGCTGGGATCGAACCCGTACTCACAAGATCGTGAGAGTAAGTCAAAAAGTCAAACTTCAACTTGAGAGGGTACATACATTTAATATTTACAAATTTCACAACCCTAATTGGTTTTCAGTTTGCGGTGGTTAGTATTTCTACACTTTCTATAAAGATCCTAATTGTCTAAGCAATTATTTTACATTCTCGAAGTGTTTTGGATCCTTGATTATTCAACTTATAGATTATTATTAATGTTACATACAACTATGCTTAGTTTAAAGGGAAAATGCGTTGGAACAACCTATTATTTCATTATTTGGGGTTCGAACCCGTACTCACACAATCGTGAAGGGGCGACTCTAACCATTCGGCTATAAGTCGCCCTTCATAAATCAGTATTTTCAGAATTAACAGTTTACCAATCATTTATTTGGACGTCCGTATTTCGTGTGCTTGTTTAAGGTTGGTTAATGAATCAAACCTTAAGTTCGTTGTTTTCGGACAGATTGCTAAATAAATAATTATAAATATAAATGTTTTGGCTGAACTGGTAAGCATTTGTTCTCTTTCTTTTTTTTTGTATACCTTTGGCGATTTCAATGTATATGATGTTTTGTAATTGTTCTCCACTTTGGAACAAAAGTGGCTAATACATATGTATATACAATACTTTGAACAAAGCTGATGATTCCACGAAGAAATGTATTATTTTTATAATAGTTGTTATTTTGCAAAAAGCAATTATACAATTCAAATATGCTACAATTTCCGGGAAATCCAGTACTTAATGTCTGTGTTTATTTGAATCTTCAGTACTGCACTTTCTTGCAAAATACAAATATAAAAGATAATACAATAATTCATCCAAGTTAATCTTAATCTTCTTCTGCAGATTTCGACAGATACAGCGACCACAAAACATCATTTAAAAACGTGTAATATTACTAAATTGATTTACGTACTTTTCTATAATTATTTTTATCTACTATCATATAATAACTTACATTGTTGTAATACTCTATATTATTATTTTTTTTGAAAACAACGACTGGTCGAATCAGTTGTTACTTGTATTTTGATTCAAATCGAAATAATGTGCGGACCACTTGACACAAATAAAGGAATATATCAATGTTCGTTGTAAAAATTTGGAAAATTTTGTTGGAATATGAAAGTGACTCTACCGATATCTACCGATATTGAAGGAGACTTTACAATTTTCAAGCAAGTGGATTTAACCGAATTTTCGAGAAAGACATTCGTAAAAATATATCAAATTAATAAATAGTTTTTCTACAAAATTTGAGTTCGGATTTAGATACATTTATTAATATTACAACAGCAATTTCAATCGTTGCAATACAAATGTTTATCTGCAAATCTCAATACAATTTAATTCTCTCACATTTTGAAACTCTCATAAACAATAGGTCTTATTAATTTCTAAGTTGTTAATAAGGATTTTAATTGTATTTTTCTGTGATTGCAGCACATCCAACCGTTTTTTACTTAATTTGACAATAACGAATTTATTGACTACAATATGGAACACTTTAATTTACGCCACATACGAATCGAACCCAACGTGGTTAACAAATAATTTATCTTACAAGGTTATTAACTTCTTTCAAGGTCAGTATATACCATCAGTCACAATAGCTCAGCAATTCAACCAGAACAGCTAGTGTCCAAAATTCGAACTGTTGCTCCATACTGTCTTGCAACACTTGTTATCCTCCATACACACACTTAGTTCGAGGATTCCCAGAAAATCTAAAACAAAAAGATGTGTGTCGCAATAAATAATTATAATTTGCTTTTAGGCATCTATGTAACATCCGGTATATATACTACGATGGTAATGGCGATCGATCGTTGCATTGTGATGGCTTGTCCATTGCTAAACGTGCATTGGAAAAAAGACCGGAGCAGTAAAATTGTGATTGCTTCAATTTGGATTATTTCAATTATAATGTTTTCTCCTTTCTTGTTCATAACTACCGAGATGCCTGCTGAAATCAGCTCCGAATCACAAAATATAACAACTGAGTCAATGCTGAATGGATACAAATTTAAACATGTTTTTGACATAGTATCATTCACCGGAGTATTCGTAATTCCTGGCAAAATAAAAGGAATCAAATAAAAACTATATAATAAATATTGTATATGTTGCACAGGTTCTCTTCTAATCTGTATGTATTTAATGATAGGATATCACTTGTGGAAATCCGATCCGACAGCTGCCGAAGATGCCGATATTACTAGAACTGGACATGTAAGTTCTCTCATTCTGCTCACATATATAAACTGATATAAACTACTTATTATTTTTAGATGTAAATAATACATTTTACTAAAATATTTTATTTTACAGATAATTCTATATATTTCTAATATTATTCGGTTTACATATTTCACGTTAAAGTTTTTAAATAGTCATTCATATATTGACGTCGCAGTCAAGATTATGACATCATCGCTCTTATTCGGATCCTTGAACTCTGCATTAAATCCAATCATACTTATGGTTGTGTCTTCAAATTTTCGAAAGCATGTAATACAAACGTTCAACGGACCTCCGATAACCAATGGGAACACACGCAACGTATGTTTTTTAGCAAAGAACGCAGTTTTTATAACCAAACAATGCAACTGATATATAATTATATTCATTTTAATAATATTAATGAAAATCAATTAATTCGCAAATCATTTCAGGATATTGCACAAGATGAGCAAAATCCAGAGATTATTGAAATGGAGAACGTAGCACAATAATTGGTAATAAAATGTTTCTTTCTGCAAACGTTTATAAATGCCATCATATATGAGTCGAGAAATATTTGAAAGTATATATTTTAGAATCTGTAATTACATTACTTCGAAACCGTTGAAATAATTTATTTATTTTTTTTATTAAATATTTTTTATCGTTGGATATCCATAGTTCAATGTGATCCTGCAGAAAACACGAGGTAAATTATATTTAATTTAATAATATTAATCGATCAGTAGTGGCGCTAACTATATATGTATTGAATTATGTAAGATTTTCATTGTTACTTTTAAACCTCTTGGTTTTACTTCATTATTTCAAAAGTAACGAATCGAAGAAGTTTGAATGATTATTTGGATGATTCTCCAATATATCTAAACATTGAAATTACGTCAGAAATTAGACACATCTCAATCATCACAAATACCCGATTCCCCTATATTTGCATTTGCAATTAATAACACTTCGTTGAAATACGATGTTTCATTTAGACATTAAGAATAATCCGATCTTCTCCTAATGTTTGTATTGGTTTTTACAATCAGCTGGCTGCCTTGCAATATTCTACTCTTAATCGAAGATAACTCAATTCTGGTCATGGACGAAATATCCACATGCGAATTCCGCACTAAATCATATTATATATTTTACGATTACGCGAGATTTTCTGAATATGTGGGATTGATTTAATTAATTCGTTAACTACTACATGTACTTTTATCATTATGGAGTCTTATAGGGTAATGATGAATTAAGACTAGAACTAGGACTAACGTATAATTTTCATAATTTTATTACTTATAGAATGTATGCTAACAGGCAAACCAAATATAAAATAGAAAAAAGCTAAGCGCAAAGTACTTATGTCCTTTATGTACTACTTTTGTTAGGGATTAAATATTATTTTCTGCATTCGCGAGGAATCCTGTTGAGGAATTTTTAAATTTCGCGCTATAGCTTTGTGATACTGTATAAATTATAAGAAATTATAATAGCTGTATAAATTATAAGAACTTCGGGACTCCTAAAGCTTCGGGCCGAACAATGCAGTTCGGCACATTGTTGTTTTGCCGAAGATGATTATTGATATGTATTTGTAAAGAGACATCTGTTTATAATTATTATGTTTTACCATTGTAAAGATAATTCATACCCTCATCAGATCAAATTATATTTACTATCTTTAGAGTTACTAGCTTTAATATTATCGTCGAATTTGAACTTTTCAGATATGGAAATATTTTTATATACATTTAATGAAACCAGCGCACAACGAAGTCAATCGATAATAGCAATTTGTTCAATCTTCAGGAAGAGATGGCTGGAAATATAAATCTTCTTGAATCATTCATAATATTCTACCATTATGTAGAATAGAATAGAAAATTAAATTATGGACCGTTGCACGCAAAAAAAACGTACTGGATAATCCATTTTTCGCAATACGTCTCATAGTTCGTTTTCTCCTCTATTCAATCAAGTTTTTCTTTATGCGGGTTATTTTTGTATGCAATTAAACGATACCTGTGTAAATGTTATTCGCGGAAGGAAAGATTGCGTTCAATAGTAAGTTTAGTTTACCTGCTGAATTTTTCCCCGCTTATAAATCTTTCTGGAAAATTAATTTTAAATTTGGAGAAGAAAAACATGTTAGAATCTTTGGAAATGAATTTAAGGTAAAGCGTAAGATATGTGTCGTGGAGGGAAACGAGTTTGTCGCTAGAGAAAAGGAGTTAATTAACCCTTCTTATGGATGTGAGAAGAACAACTCTCTTAGGATGAGAAATTTTCGGTAGGTAGGACCGGCAAAATTCTAAAGTGGGGTGCAGCGTCTACAGCACGGGGACTGAAACATGTTTATTTTAACTTCTATTGGAAGGTAATTCATTATGATGGAAGAATGAAAAGGCGTTGCGCTCAATTCATACTTGCTACAGGTGGTTACAAAGCGCCACGACATGACGCGACGCAAACACAACACACGACGTCACCAGTTCATGTACGTCATCAGTTCGCTTCACTTTATCGACGATCCTAGCTAAATATCCAAATTGACTAATAAAATTATCTTTGACATTGAAATTTTCATCGATCCATTTATATTCTAACATTAACTTTTCCTTTCTGTTTTTGATTTCTTGATAGAGAAAATATTCCAGGTTGAAATATATCTGGACACTATTAAATAATTTATAGTTCTATAAATTTGAAACCTCATCTAGTTTTATATTGACAGTAGGTGTCAAAGATATGCACACGCTTTCAAGGAAAATAGAAAAACAGTCAGGGTTTGCAGATTGTGGGTTTCTGTCTGTGCTAATTTGCTATTAATTATTAATCAGAGTTTTTATTTATGATGCAACAATGAAAGAAATAAAAACCACCATTATTTAATATCTGTTGGAAAAGCCGGAAATTTAATTGAAACAGCGCACAAGACAATCGATCAATACTTGAATTTGCTCAGCCTCTATGATGTAGAAGAAGAAAGATGAAGCAAATGAATTGGAAATACTGTCTGAGATAGTTCAGTAATTCAGAGAACAATTGTACAAATAAAATAGCCAAACAATGAGAGTCCTGTTTTATAAATGAATCAATATCTCATATACTAACTGCACTTAGTATTAGTTTTGTATAGTCCGGTTTGAACATTTAATAAAAAAACTTTATACAGTCAAATCTTTCTTTGTGTAGTTTAATATGTAAATTTGATCATTCTTGAGATTATTTATCCGAATGGTTTCGTTACACTACAGTCACATTCGAAGTAATGATTCAACACGTCGCGATCCATCAAAAATCCTTGCAAACACTTTAATTTCGATGTGAAAATTCTAAAGTGCGGTGTTCGGTTTCAGGGAATGCGCTGAACTCGCTCGAATCTTGCATGGACTATTGATTTAATAGTGAGAAAAGTACAGAAAATATATTTAAAATGTTTCATATTATTACAAATTTCAGTATTTAGCAGTTAACGTCAATGAGAAGAGGTAAATTACAAACCTGTTGCTTCACATAATTCCAAACGGAGGCACGAGAGAGCTCAACAAACATATAAAATATTTATTTGTTTTCAGGTGGACTTGGCGATTGGCGCATCTTATGATGTTGTTTACTAGTTGAACATGGCTCTGAATAAGACGCTTTCTGTGGACTTAAAGAATGTGGAGCAATATATTCAAAAGCGGTCATGCGAATTACTCCATAAAACATATGGATCCAATAAATGGGAACTTTGAAGTGGTCTCCCATCACTACGGTTTGCACAAAAATAATTCGCAGGTTCTCAGCCAGGAATTTTAGGAAATTAATTTTAAAACAAATTTCATTGTAATGTTATTTGCGTATTAATAAAAAGAAAAAGACAGAAAATGTATTATATTTCTCAATTTCCAAAAAAAAATCTATTTGCTATAGTTTGTCAAATATATAATATTCAATGCCGTTTATAATAATTTTCAATATTTTTACAATAACATTACTTTTCATTTTGCATCCCGTCCAGATGAATAATTCACTAAAACTATCTTATATTGTTGAGATGAATGTATTAAAAACAAAATTAACAAATATTTTCAACATATTTCCTTCAATGTTTTGTAGCAATGTAGCATTAGTGAATCATTCCCAGGATTCAGATATATTTGAAAAGAATCGTGTAATACCAAAATATTTATTATGTGTTAAATTTATCAATTTTTATTGCTAATTTTATTTACGATATGCAACAAACTGGCAACTTAATACTTGTGACACATTGAAATTGATTGGAATATAAAAAATAAATAACGAAAAAGGCGGGCGGGTATCACTATTTTCTAATTAGTTAATGGCTAGATTAACCAGATTTGGATGATTCTACAATCTATCTACACATCGAATTTACGTCGTTGTTGTAAATATCAGGGATTTTATTACAATTTCTAAAATAATTTTACAAAACATCCCTGGCAGCAACTAGCCTTAAAATTTATTTGAGCCCGAAATTGCAGATCTTTACAATGAAGTGAACGAAGACCTCGTAGCTGTCCAGGAAGCTCATCCCCTTGACAGGAAGAGTTGTTCATTCAATACACGAATCAGTGTGTTTCATACACAAGCAAAAGTTATATTACTGGTAAACGATTAACCAGCTTTACCGTTCTATATGATTACCAAAATTACCGGTAAATTTTGATATTACTAGTAATTTCGGTAAAAAAAGCCAGAAGAATTCTTATTGATTTATGTCGCAACATTTCGTTTTCAGTACATCAAATTAATATTATGGATATGACAAAACCTTTCTTCCTATAAAATTGGTTGTAGAAGCTTCTATTACAGATTGTACAATAATTAATGCTGATATTGATACAAACTTCAAGAGGATAATTTTATTTTTCTATTTGAATTTTATTCCTTTCGTTGATCGATGAGACTTTATGAATATCTAAATTTCTGAAGAAATTTTCATTTAAAAAAAATACCGGTAAAAACTGGTTTTTATTTAAAATATTTACCGTTTATCCGTTAAAGTATATCTAGGCAATTTAAGAAGTCGTATTATGTACTTGTTCATTTTCGCAGCGAAGTTTCTTATTAATGTCAATCTTATTATGCTAAATATTTAACTCAAAAATATAAATATACTCATAATACAAATTTAACGTTTAAATAATTAAAAATCAATACAACATCCGTGGTAAGGATTTCCAACATTTTAATAAAATTTCTGCACTTACTACTGCACTAGCAGGTTAATGTTCCAAGCTGCCTTTCAAATTGTATTATCTTGTGCACTTGCAAGTACTTAATGCGTGTTCGATCTTGTATCTTGTAAACGAATAACTACATTTTCTTCTTTGATTAAAATATCTGAGTTCCTGTCCACCATTTTTTCTACTTTAATATGTAATATCTTATAATGAAGGGTACGCTTTCAAGAAGCAAACACTTTAATTTGATTAATTATCTGATCATGACTTAAAAGCATTTACGGTACACCGCTATTTATATACAGAAATCAATATGTATGTATAATGTTATAAATCTGAAAAAATCTGTTTAAATAATGACGTTTTACCAAGTTTTTGTAATAAAAATAATATTACAATTCAATATAATTTGAAGAAGCAAACAAACAAATTCGTTTATTTTTTTCTGTTTATTAACTTAAAATCTAAATGAAAGTGAACATGCAGTCAGCATATAGCATACAAAGCCCTAACCTATTCATTTTATCTTATTTTTATCAGCACAGTTGTATTTACAGCATAAACACAATTGAAATGAAAAATTAGAACAGGGATCGGCATACTTTTTAATGAATGATTTTTAAAGTGAAATCTATTAACATTGTAACGTGGTGCTAGCGAAAAAGAAACAAAAAAGAACAACTTCTTTATCTACAAATTGGTGCTCGCTCTTGAGTGACGGATAAAAAGTCGCGAGTGCGCTTTCGCAGAAGGCGGAGGACACGCCCAGGATTTTTCATATGAGTAATTCACACCCTTAGGAGTTGAAACCTCTATAGCTTGACCGTACCTTGTTAACATCCAATTAATTTTTATATAGAATAACGAAAAGTCCCTTATTCGAAAAATTATAGGTTATAGATACCTAGCTAGTAATATGATTCACAATATCTGTCGCGAATTTGCTAGAATCCTTGAGATACTTGTCGTACATTTTTTCATCATTTCTCTTTACTTACTTTACTTCTATGATGAATGCTTGTAGTCCTTGTCGCTTCAGCTTATACTCTAGATGTTTTCCTAAATACAACAATAAGTACACAGAATTAAAATGATATAATAACATTTCTATCAGAGTTTATAACGTGCAATAACCTAATATCGCCAGTTTTAATGAATTTACAAATTTGAACGCTGCATGAGCAAATTATATAATAAATACGCTGGGTATTAACTATTAAATAATTACATTGACTAAAGAAATGTATACAAAACTAAATATTAAAAACATTAAGCTGCAAATAAAATAGTATACGTGTATATATTATAGCTAGGAAACAGATGAAGTCCAAAAATGTCTGTGGTCGATTTTCCACGGCCGATTTCATGACGCTGTTAGTGTCGTATACTGGCTTTAGCATAACAATGCCGATGCTGACATGTTGGCCGTTGATATTCACCACGAAAGTTTTTTCAAAACGTCTTATAATTTTAAATGGACCATCATACGGGTCATGTCGTACGGAGCGTCGTGTCTTACGAATACGTATAACAATGTCGATGTGGACATATTCAAACCTCTTCTTTGGGTGGAGGGGTGTGAAAGTACTTCTTGAAGTAACAACGTGTCGGGAGAGCTTAGACTTCTGGCACTGCACTTCTTGGACTTAGGCTTAACCGATGCGATAATTGGTGAAGCGAGTCGAAAGGCGCCATTAGAAAAGCGACCGTAACGAAAAGTCGGGCTTTTGTTTTCGTTTCCCAGTGTAGGTGTAAGTGTCTGAAGTTTTAGACCATTGTCTTATCGCATGAATTCTTGCAGCTGGGAGGAGGAGCGAAATAGGGCGGTAGGATTCAGGGAAGGAGTGGTCTTTGCCGGGTTTAGGGATATTTATTATTGTTGCTCGTTTCCTGGCGGAGGGTTGTAGAGGGTGAATATTATAAGGGTATAGTGTATATAAAGGACTGTGGCTGCTACGGAGTTTCGGATGTCCAGCTGAGGAATGGGCGGGATGAGAGGTATCTGTTAATGGAATCAAATAGAGGCGGTGTCGCCACCGCCTCTATTTCCTTCCTCGTCACGCACATAAAAGGAGTGGAGGGGGAATTTTAGTTTGCTTTTAACGGTGGAGTGTGTTTCCTGTTGGGCAATTATACTTCAATTATACTTGGCTGAATATATGATCAAAAAATATATAATATAATAATAAACAAGTATTCAATGAATCAGGTAAGAGTTTCTCGATATATAATAGACAACACATTGGTTACAGAAAATAATCATATGTAAAATAAATAATAGGTGTTAATAAAAATAATCACCAAATGCGAAATTAATCTTTGAAAATTTCTCAATTATCGTGTAAACAACCAACAAGACAATAGTTGAAGTTTTTTCAAATATACAGAATTTTTAAATTTATTTCCAAAGATTCTAATACGTCTTTCTTCTCAAAATTTAAAATGAATTTTCCTGAAATATTTATAAACGGGGGAAAACTAACTATGAGGTGTACTGCTGAAATTGGACTAACCAGTACGTTTATATATATTACCAATTTGAATTTAAAAAAAGACATACGTCTCAATAACATGTTTAAATATTTTTAGACATGAATAGTATTCATTTCTAAATGGCAATGCGAGATAAACTGCGTATTAATAATATGGTCCAGCTCAGACGTCGATTTTAGGGAATTAGATCAAGGCTTACCACATGACGTTGAAGAAGGGTGCCGAGTTTCATCACAATCGTACAATCCACATATAATTGAAGCAAATAACATGTAGGTTTGTTTTAAACTAAAATTAATATTGACAGTGATTATATTATTATTTTTGATTTATTAAATTTCATTGTTTTCTTGTTATTACTAATTAGAAGCTACTGTCTAAGCATAAATATTCAATGTGATTGTTATTTACAGACATAAAGAATTATTAACTACTGGTGTCTATCAATTACAAACATCTTCTGCGCTTTATGGGCCACGGGTGTTTTGGGAAGTGCCATCACTTTATCGGGAAGAAACACACATTCTTCAGATGCTGCAGATGGTCAAAGAAAAAATACGAAGCGGAAGTAGATCTTGGAAAACTTGTGGAACCGGCGAAATTACTGGGTAAAATGTTGAAAAGCCCAGAGAGGTGGGATGTTGTTGCCAGTTAATTGTCGATGCGGAGACTGAAGAGGATCAGTGAATAAAGTGGTAGTGGATATCAGCACTGACTCGTGTCACTACAGTGCTACATCAGAGTGTAGTGCTAGAGCTTTCAACGAGAGTTAGCATTGCAGAGCAGTACCATATTAACTGGATATTTGGATGCTGATGAATGAGGGCTGAGGTTTTAGTTGGTAGGAATCCCACAGTACCTCGATTCTACTCTCTATGAAACTTATATAAACACTCAACAAAAAAAAAGTAAAATGTCAATTCGTAAATAATAATGATATAAACACATTTCAAATACTGAAAAAAGAAGCAAAGAGAAGCTTCCCGAATATTCTGATTTTCTTTTCTTTGACGTTATCTAATTTACTTACAAATATTTTGGAACACGTTAATTAATGCCATATATGAGTCGAACCGAACTTTCAATGTAAGTATATACCATCAGTCATAATAGCTCAGCAATTCAACAAGAATGCTCAATACCGTGTAACATTGTAAGTGTAGAGCATGAGATAAAGAAACTAACATAAAAATTGGTGCTCGCTCGTGAGTCGTGAGTGAGCCTTCGCAGAAGACAGTTCAGGCTAGTATATAGCAACGACCAAGAGGTACAGTCCGCGGTGGTGATAGTTTTAGAGGAAGACGCACGTACTTCAGGATATGGCTGTTGAAGTTGAACGTTTATAGCTTGACCGAACCTTATCCTGTTATAGCCGTTCTACTGTTTTGCTACTCTTGTTTTTCTCCACACGCACGCAGTTCGAGGATTACACAAAAAAATCTAAAATAAACAGGTGTGTTAAATTACATCTTTATACTAAAAATATATGGGAGTGATATTTTAGCTTCATAGATTAAACTTTTTTTTTAAAATTTATTTTGTGTATAAATTTGCATAAATTCAATGATAGGACATCATTTGTGAAAATCCGATCCGACAGCTGCCGAAGATGCTGATATTTCTAGAACTGTACATGTAAGTTTTTGTCAAATAACTGATATTATTTGTTGTTCATTATTACCCAGCATTATCTCTTTCTGACATATATAACAAATATAATTTACTTACTATTTTTCGATGTAAGTAATACATTTTACTAAAATATTTTATTTCACAGATATTTATGACTGTTTTCAATATTATTCATCTTACATATTTTACATTGATGTTATTGAAGACTCATTCCTACTTGGAGGAGAAAGACAGAATTATGCAAAAATCTCTCGTATTAGTATCCTTGAACTCTGCACTAAATCCAATCATACTTATGATTGTGTCTTTAAATTTTCGGAAGCATTTAATGCATTTAAATCTAAAGGACCTCCGATAACCAACGAGAACACACGCAATCGAACACTGAAATATATATCCTGATTAATAATTATGTTCATTTTAATAATATTAATGAAAATCAAATAATTCGCTATTCGTCGTAGGATATTGCACAAGATGAACAAAATCCAACGATTATTGAAATAGAGAACGTAACACAATAATAAAATTTGCTGAATGTATATACGTTTATTATAATAGCCTATTAAATAAAAATTATAATAAATAACGGTCAAAGTGTGGATAATGAAGAATAAAAATAAAAAAGAAAGTGATAGGAGGACATTGATGCGAGCGAGCGGCTTGGTTTCTGGGAATACGTTGAACTCGATCCTCTAACTGAAACATAAAATGAAACATTATAGTGGAAGATTGAAAATGCGCTACAAAATGAATCCGACTATCAATATTATATTGTCGACGTTTTGATGACTTTGAATCTATTTAAAACTTACGGAGGACTTTGTATTGATTTTGATTTCTTGAGTGTTTTTTTTTGGCTATTGTTTTATGTTATCGATTAAAGCTATCTTATAATGTAATAAAGGGTACGCTTGCAAGAAGCAAACACTTTAATTTGATTATTTTTCTGATCATGACTTAAAAGCATTTACGCTACACCGCTATTTATATACAGAAATCAATATGTATATATAATGTTACAGATCTGAAATAATATGTTTAGACACCGTTGCACGTCGCCTCTTCCACCTAAATGCAAGGCTTGTGACTCCGAAGAACATGCTGCATGGTCGTCGAAATGTCCGAAGAGGCCTACCAAACCCATCCCGGGTGTGCCGAATGCAAAAATAAGATCACTAAACAAAAAAACTAAAGATTTGCCTACTGATCTTACTGGCAACAGAATCCACAAGCCAATAACAATTCACGACAACATTATTAACACGTATATAAATAAATTAAACTCGTCAAAAGGCTCTGGGGATCGTGCCGAGTTGCTCCAGCGTTTAAAGAAGCGTTTCATAATTAACTACAACATCGACACACACGTCTGCTTCTCAGGTAACCACATATACATACTGATGTTCGACCTGGATGACCCAGAGCTGGAATCACCTACGGGGCTGGTTCAGGGGACGGCCGGGTCTTTCGTCATGAAAGGAGGGTAGCCTTCTGTCCAGTTTGGGACTCTTAGTCTTCGTCCAAATGACTAAATGAATAAATTATATTTTTCTTTCTTTTCTCTGAAGTGTACTTTAATTTGGTTTTTGATTTGTATTCTTCTTTTTTTTTCTTTTTTTTTGTATAATTTTTGTAATACTGTATATATTTAATTGTGTCTCTGGGCGGAAAGACTAAGGTCGATAGCCCTTTGGTCACATTATGTGATTAATAAATGTTATTATTATATTATGTTTAGAAAATAAATAAATTTTGAGATGAAAATCAAAGAAGATACAAAAACTTGGTAAAACTTAATATTTATTTAATACAAATAATATTCCAATTTAATTAAATTTGAAGAAGCAAACAAACATATTTGTTCATTTTTTTTGCCGTTTATAATTATAAACTATATTCATTTCGTTTCGTTCATAATATAGCTAAATGAGATTGAACATGCAGTCAGCATACAAATTATCATTCAAACTATCTCCTTAATACATATCTTTTTTCTATCAGTACCATAGTATTTACAACATATACATAATTGATACGTATAATTAGAACAGGTATCCGCAAACTTTTTAGTGAATTGCATTGACTAAATAAAAGTATAAAAAATCATTAATAACAATAAGCTGCATAGAAAATAGTATGCGTGTATATTATAGCTAGGTTAGAACATAAGCAAACCGCACTACAATTACGAGATACCAGCCTAGTCGAATCGTTTTACGAAAACGATGGTCCCCTCATCATCGACCGCGCAACAAGATGAACAGATGAACGATGTGCCTCAAACCACGGAGAGGAAATAGTCGAAGAGTTTTATTTTTTAAATACATTCTTTACAGATTTTCCTCGAGTAAAACCCACGACACAACAATAAAATTAAATCCTGTAAATATAATATTTTACTCAGTAAATAAAACACAACAAACTGCTATATGAACGCGTGAGTTCAGAAAGGTTTACCTCATCCGTCTCAATAGTTTGCCGAGCCCTGATGATCTAGTGGAACTTAAATTTAATCATCTCAAACATATTTTTAACACATTAAATAATAATCATAAACCGTACACTCGAAATATATGTCGGAGCGTCAGGATTAGATTCCGATTTAGGCGTGTGGAGAAGTCATTGTTACAAATTTAGGACTAGAGATCCAAGCCCAGCGTCCCTTCTGGCAACTCTCTGATCATTCTTCACTCAATGTCTCTATGCCGGTCCTTCTGCTGCCTTGTTTCCCTCACACTCATTCCAGAGGAATCCCCTACCTTCTAGAAGATTCCCGAATGTGTGCGTGTCCTCGACACGTGTACTTAATAAACAAATAATGAAGACAATAGTGTTCTTTCTATCCTCGTCCTATTGTCTTGAGCTGCGACCCAATTGGGTCGCAATTATTATAAAAGAACAGCAAATAAGCAAATATCTGGTGTTTGGACAGATCTAAATATTCACGTGATCCTGATGGAATATCAACGTGACCCAGCGCGAAGACAATGATGTTTGACAACGATGGTATTGTCTCGCGCTGAGGTCCGCAAATAATTTGAAAGTAATTATAATATTTGGTTTCAATAGTATTGTCTCTTTGTGTACCAACACATAAGATGTTTGATCAGGTGTGTACGCGTGCTCCGACATATATAATATAACGAGAAAAGAGAGTACTGGCAGCTTGAAGAATTCCGATATAATCTTTATTTCTGCTTTATTGTATAGTTATTTCCCTGACAGAAAGACCCTCGGCCAATAAATATAATTATTATTAATTATTGTTATTAATTACCAAAAAAATATGTAAATCCTGAATTAATATTAAAATGTTGATTTGCATTATTTAAAAATCTCGACACAGTTTATCGATATTACATTTTAAGAGTCGGAGGTCGGACTGAGATCGGATTTACTCTTGACGTTATAATTTTGGTGCTGTTTTTATGATCTTTTGTACATTATATTTATTATTATTTTGTACATTATATTATTATTATGGTCAATAGCCTTTCGCAACAGTTGCATTTTGTTATTATTATTGTACTATTAAGTCTAATAAAATGTATTTATTAATCTAATAAAATTTGTAAATATTTTTACAAACACGTCTACAATTCAAAATGCTATATGAATTGAATGAAACTAGACAATATATGTAACGATAAAAAAGCTTGTAATCAAAACAGTACAAAACATTTATTATTATTATCTTTATTTTCATTTCTTGGATGTTTCTCTCTTAAGGGCGGATACAATTGTTTGCGTAGTTGTTTATATACAGTGTATCCTTTGTAATTCGAGGGGTGATTGTTGTTACATAGCGCGCACCGTGCCGGTATAGATCTACTTTTTTTACAGTCTGCAGTCATACGATTATCGCCACATTTTAGATATCTTGCTTTGTTGTTACAATACTTTTGTGTGTGGTTATAACGCTGGCAACGTTCACATTGTAGTATGTCTTTTTTGTTTCTTGGGGCTTCGATTATTACTTCGTGCCGGAGTAGCTTTGTAATTTTAAATATGTATATGTTGTTCTCTTGTTGTTTAATATCAACAAAGAATAGCGAAAGGGGTTTATGTTCTTTATTTTGTATGTTGTGAATGTTAATGACGGTGTGTCCAAATTGTTCGATTTCCTCTTTTAATGCTTCGATATCTACATCTGGAGATATTCTTTTAATTACAACACGATACGTTCTCTCACTTTTGAGCTGGTAGCTATGAAAGCTAATATCTTTGCTAGTTAAGGCTTTTATAATATTTCTGTACGTTTCCGAAGAGTCAGTTGACTGTTGTATTTGTTCTTAATTTCTAGGTTTCTTATCACTTTTCACTTTGTTTCACTTAATGAACATAACCTCAATGATGAAAATAGTCATTAGACATCGGATTAAACTTTATTTATTGTATTTTTTAGTTAATTTTAATGAACAAACCAACATATATACGTAATTTCAAATATATATTATGTGAAATATATAAATATATATTACTATTTTCGCGAATAAAGATATATACGTTTGCAGCAACGCTTGCGGTGAAATTGCAACTAAAATCGCCAGAAAAAAACTTCTCCGTGTCCGATCGTTTTGACTTACGCAACCTTACCAAAAATTGACATCCTAACAACCCTCTCCACACAACACTACCAATGATCTCCTTTTCTCTTTAATCAAAATTTTGGTAATCTCTAATTACGGTTTAGAAGTGTATAATTGTAAATAATTTTGCATAATTTATGGATCAAAATAATAGCAAATATTGCAAGGATGTGGAAAGATGATGCTAGTTTATAATAAATAGGAAATAGTCAAGTACTTGCAATTAGAGCCTAGTAAAACATGCAGAACACACAGTATCCAAACTATGAATGTTCTTCTATTCATCTGACTTGTTACTGTTATTTTACCCGTACATTTTTAAAAAATATTCAAGCATAAGCGTATCCTTACACGTGCAAACAATATAAATGAGATACTTACCCAAATCTGTGCATTTTCAAATTCACCGTCATATATAAAATGATAATTAATAAAAAAAATGAAATCAATATCTAGTAGATCATTGAAAAATTAAATGCGAATTACTATTAGAGCGTAATTATCACGAATTCTCAAAAAATATTTTTTCCGAGAAAAAATAATTATTTTCTGCTACACTATTCATAGTAATGTCTTTTTTTGTGCGGTGTTATATCAAATATCACGGGATATTGGCAGAATTATGCGAGAGATTTTGCTGAAAATCAGGAAGAAAATAATACTCCACATAAAGTAAATCAGTAAACTTTTACGGAATCATAAATTACGCGAGACCAAAAAATGCGTAATTAAAATGCAATTTCAATTTCTTAATTTTTTATATACGTTGGAGCCATTGAAATTATTTTTTTTGTCCAGTTTTAAGCTAATCAAATTATTCAACTCGTTGTCTCGTATCCTTCCTATTATTTAGCATCATTGACGATGCGCGGCGAGTTGCTCGCAACGCAGACGCGCCGAAGCGTCGCGACGTCGACACAAATGCATCACACGAAGTCCAGACGTTCACCAGTTCACTTCACTTCATCTTAGTTTCTTCTGGAGAACTTCAAATTAAGCTTGAATGCTACTATAAATTACCCGGAGTAAATATTATATAACGCGTTTACCAATTACATTCTGGGAGCGTTTATTTTGGTTTTATAACGTTCCGTGACATTGCGGCAAGTTTCTAAAAACTATTAGTTGTGTTGGAGTTAGTTAATAAGCTGTTATTCCCATTCTTATCACCCAGTGCCATCAGAGTGTTTATGTTTGTTGAAACATCTCAGACATCCCTAATTTGTGAGCGTATGCGTATATTATGAAATCTTCGCCGATCCATTTATTTTGAATTTCATATTAGATGATATTCTACAATAATTCCGCCAAAAAAAAAATGCATCCAACAGTCAATACAAAAATGTCTTCCTTCGATTTGGTACATGGAGCCTAACCAGAACTGCATCAAACTGAAGAAAGTCCAAGCAAGGTAATCGAATTTTTATATTGGATTTAAATTAGTTTATTCAAAATTCTTATAATGACTTAAATTGGTTAACGCGAATTTAAACAAGGCTTGAACAATCAATTTTAATCTGCTCCAATTTCGATGGACTCATTTGAATTAGTTATAGCTTATCCAGAATTGTATTTATATTCAAGTTCATGAGCGCGCTTTTTTAAGAATAAAGTATGATGAATCATGAGGATGGAGCGTAATCTTTCAATCTTTAAATTTAAAATAGTTATCATTTGAATTATATCTCACATTTAATTTCTCTATTTACGTTTAATTGAAACCGTCTTCTAATAGGGTTTACTTGTATGAGTAATAAAAGCAAATACTTATAATTATTAACATTTTGATCATATATTTATTGTTATTATTATTATATGAATCTATTCAAATTTTTACCTGTTGCAATAAATTGAATTTTTTTATCAGTATTTTATCAATAAAAATCTCAATATTATTTGAGCAATTTTATTAAATCTATTTCAATATAATCTATTGTTACGTCTAATGATAATACAATTTGTTGGACTTAGCAATTGATTTTTTAAATAAATTAAAGTATTTTTATAAGATTAATGTTTAAAATTCAAATTAGAAATATATATGACAAGTACCAACTGATATTCACACGGATGGGACTAGTTATTTATTTTATTATGATTATCCTCCTTATCCTTTTATAATATAATAATAATAAATATGTATTCATTACTTATGAGTTGTATGTAGAACGAATTTATGAAATTTATCGACAAATAGAAATAAGCAATAAATTCTCTGCTAAATTACATACAGAAGAAAATAGGTCAATTTGGATAATTATTAAAGAGAATAAAACCTATTCATCATTTCCTTCAGTGAAATTATGAGTGAACATTTTTCAATGGTATTCAGAGCAATCGGATGTATGTATGCAATTTCCAATGATTTTCTGGTCATAAAATGATAGGCTGGGATAATAATTTCATCATAACGGTTATTTATTGCAATTATTTATTCCGAATATTTAAATAGATTTTTAAATATAATTATAAATTTCAAACAATATATTTTTATTTTAAATTCAGATTTGGGCAAAAAGAACAACAGTTATGAGACATCCCAAACCATTTTTTCTTAATTCATTTTTAATGGGCAATATTGAATCCGTGAACATAATGTGCACCTGTATGTCTGAATATAACACTGTATGTGGTGACAACAAATTCGAATTTGCTTGAGGCCCAAATAATGCTATGGTGCATTACAAATTTTCAATATATATTATTTTACTATTGAACAAATATTAGAAATACATATCATGTCAAAAACGCCGGTAATTGTTTAATTTGATTTAAGAAATAAGCGGAAACAAAGTTACAAAAATATACTGTATATTGAGAAATAACAACCTAAAGGTTTGAATTATTAACATCTTTATGTCGAATATGTTCGATTTTCTTATTTGAAAATGCTCATTAAATTAAGAAATACTTCACGTTACAAATACAAAATTTTACCAGATAAATGTAAACTATTTTTGAATGGATAATATAGAATACAAAATACTAAAAACCTTGAAATAATGGTCTCATTCTCTGAATAAATTAATACGAGTTCCCATCTTTTTTTTTTTTTAAATATTATCGATCTTATATGACGAATTAGTTTGTTCTGGATAAAGTTGAAAGAAGAAAGCTCCAACGTATTTCTAAATAAGGACGCGAGCGTATAAATATTTCCACTTGAAAGTGCAGCCAGCGCGTCGCAACAATATGAAGAACATACTAGTATATAATTAAAGCAAATAACATTTAGGTGTTGTTTTATACAAAAATTATTATGAAAAGTGTGTTTTTGCGATTTGCATTAAATTACATTGTTTCCTTGTTATTGCTAATTAGAAGCTAATTTACTAACATAAATATTCAATTAATTATTAATTATAAAGATTGTTATTGATATAAAGAATTGTTAATTACTAGTGTCTATTATTATAATACTAATAAAACAAATTTTAAATAATAAATAAAATTAAGTATTGAAAGATACGATCATAATATACTCGTTAAATCGTTTTGTACAATATCCTCAACATTATCATTAATATTCTTACTTGGAATCATTTGTATCCTTCATCTACAAATTTAACGATAACAAACGTGGATTACTCCAATATTTATTATTTTTTAATCATAATATTCTGATCATGTTTTACATAAAAATTATAAATTTACCTTCTCTATCCACATTACATTCTTATGTATTTAATTCGTAACATTTTATAATAATTTAAAAGAATCTGAAAATTATTGGTAAACGATAATAGCGCTTAGAAAATCGTAAGTTCTTATGAATGCAATGAAATATAAGATACACATTTTTTTATAGATTTAATGGTAATTCTATAAATATTTGTGCAATTATTAAAACTAATTATAATGTAATGCATATATAATAACATGTAGAATACGCTATAGCAGTCTATACGTCTTTTTCAAATTATTTAAATTTATTTCTAAAACATTACAAATGCGTATTTCTTCTAATTCTTCTTTTAGCCCTGATTAAATACATACATAATTATACATAATTGTTATAGTTTATTGTTGATTTTCCATTAATAATAATTGAAATTTACCAAAAAAAAAATATTTACAAACTTCTATGAATAATTGTTAAAATGCCACCGATCCTAGACTTTCTGCTCAGGATTGTATATGAAATGAACATATGTATTGCAATTCTAAAATGCAAAATTTTACTGATAAAATTGATTTCAATTAATCTAGTACTGGTATACAGTTTGTTTAAGTTTAACTGTGTATTATTTTTTAACATGTATTTTAGAAAAAATAATAGAAATAATTTAAATAATAATTTTGAAAATAATATACGTTTTTCATTTAACGTATATAATATTCAACATATTGATTGTATTTCATTTTTAATTTGATATTTATATATTTTGGAATAAATATGAAATAGATTATTGTCCATTTTCTTGACTTTTAATTGCATCATCATTTTGAAATTACGTAAATCATAAATATGTTTTTAGTTGTATATTACATGTACTTGCATATATTTGAATCAGAAATGTAATCGAAGTATTCAATAAATGCACGTTCATAAATGCATAAAAGAAAAAATAAATCTCAAAAGACTTTGGATAAACTTAATACTTGAAATCATCACTCATAAAATAAACATTTCGTAGATCTGCTTTTTCTTTTCGAACCATCATAAATGAATATATCTCTTATGGGATCATTGCTTCTTCACAAGTGATTCTAAAATTATACTTAAAATTATTTCAGCAACTTCATGCAACTCTAATATTCTTTATCGACGCATGACACATGATTGATACAATTTATCAATAAATAAATTTGAATCTATTTATTCCTGAAATTTCCTGGTCAAACTGCAATAGAAGAAAATCATCAAAGAAACCAACTAATTTTAATAGCATAAAAGTTAAGAACTAGGAGTAACATTTCAGGTTCCATCAAATCTTTTTTTTTTTTTCCCTTTTTATTCAAGCAATCTGTTATTTAAAAAAAAAACAAACAATAAAAAAACAATAAGCTTGATGTTTGACGCAAATGAACATAAATAAATTAAGTAATAAAGGATTGGTCCAGTGACCATCCTTTTAATATGTCTTATCACGTAATCACAAATCACCGCACATCAAATGAAACGATTTGGTAGGTCCTGCGGCTTGAACCTCTTCAGTCTTCTAAGGTCATTATTTGTGTTAGTCAAGTTCGTTGCCAGGATGTTTGGATGCACTTGTAATCGCTGTTGATATCTTCTACTAGCCCTTGCAATCTCTTCCTCCACAAACGGTATGTTGGTGTTTACATGAATTTCTTCGTTTGTAACGTACCAAGGAGCATTGGAAATTTGTCTCAAAGTCTTTGATTGAGACCGCTGGATTATATTTATATTCGATTTACTAGCAGATCTCCACAGCTGGATGCCGTAAGTCCAAATTGGTTTAATTATTGCCTTGTAAATGAGTAGCTTGTTTTCCAGTGTTGTATGGGAGTTTCTGCCTATTAACCAGTGTAAGCTAGCTATCTTCAAGGCTATTTGTTTCCTGTTTTTGACAATATGTACCTTCCAAGTCATACGCCTATCCAGATAAATGCCCAGATACTTGGCCTCATCATTCTGTGGCAAGATACAATTATTAAGAGTAACAGGTGGGCATGTTTTTCGGCGCATTGTGAAAGTCACATGAACAGACTTCACTTCATTAACTCGAATCCTCCATTTCCTGAGCCAACACTGTATATCATCCAAGCTAACTTGGAGCAGTCGGGAAGCAGTTGTTGGATTGTTGTGCGATGCCAGGACTGCAGTATCGTCAGCATAGGTGGCCACAGTTACTTCCTCCGACGTTGGTAGATCAGCCGTGAATATCAGGTACAGCAGAGGACCCATCACACTACCCTGTGGAACGCCTGCATAGATCGGATGCAACGCCGTCACTTCGTCACCCACTCTAACACGAAAGTGCCTTCCTGTCAGATATGACCTCAAGATGCTGAAATACACGTGCGGAAGAGACCTCTTCAGCTTATATAGCAGTCCCACATGCCAAACCCTATCGAAAGCCTGCGATATATCCAAGAACGCCGCAGAGCAGTACCTTTTCTCTTCTAAACTTTGATTGATCTCGGTAACAACACGGTGTACTTGTTCTACGGTACCATGCCGCCCCCGAAAACCAAATTGATGGTCCGGCACTACCCCATTCTCAAACAACCAAGGCCTGAGTCTGTTCATTAGAAGTTTCTCAAAAAGCTTGGAGAGAACCGGCAAAAGGCTAATGGATCGGTAAGAGGTCACTGCATCCGGTGGCTTCCCTGGCTTGGCTACGAGTATAACCTGGGCTACCTTCCACTGCAAAGGATAGCAACCAGACCGCAGGATGGCATCAAATCTAGAAACATATTAATTAATGAATTTATTCAACAATATTTGAAACAAATAATGTGATGGTAGTTAGTTTAGTTTAATGAGGTTGATTTAATTAAAAAAATATCGGCAAACAGACTTTTCCTCATGTCTTCATTTAAACACATTTCTATCATCAAATACAATACATTACCCATTTTAATTCCGTTTAATTCTTGCAAATCAATTTCAGTTTTAAAATATTGGAATGATTGAATAAATGATTTTCCTTTTAAAAGACTATTTTTTTAAATGCTGTAGAATAATATTTCATGCATTTTTGTTTTCTATCTATTCTGTATTTGAATGCTTTTAATAATCTAATATTCTCAAATATTCAACTTGTTTCAATAATATATTATTCCAAACATAGAAATAAAGATATGTTGAATTCAAAATAATTTGTTGCAAATGTGGCCTAAAGTTTGCGGTCTATAGATCTTTGTACATACATTACATAGATGCAATAAATTCTCTGATAATAGTTCTATAATTTTAGAAAAATTCAATAGTTTATTTGAATCTTAGATTTAATATTTTTAAAATACGAAACCGTTCAATACTGCAATTTCTTGCATGATACAAATATAAAAGATAATATAATAATTCATCCAATTTAATCTTAATTTTCTTTTGCACATTTCGTAATTTAACGACGACAAAAAACATAAAACGTGTAATATTATTGAATAAATATGAGTCAATTATCATCCTGTTAAAAAACAAAGATTTCTTATTAGTATTAGGAATATCTGCCGTATATAAAAGATAAAGCAGTGGTCCTGAAACACTTCCCTGTGGCACCCCTGATTTTATTGGATGTAAATCGGTGTATTCGTTTTCAAGTTTTATCCGGAACATTCTATTCTCCAGATAGGATTTTATTATTTTATAGTAGTTATATGGCAAGTTCTTCTTAATTTTGTATAATAGTCCGAGATGCCATACTTTGTCTAATCCAAGAAGGCAGCCGAACGGTAATTCTCATTTTCTAAATCTTGGTATATGATGTTCACTATTCTATTTACTTGCTCAATTGTTCCGCGTTTGCAACAAAAACCGAACTGATGGTCTGGTATCAGTTTATTCCAAGCAATTATAGGTTGCAATCGATTGACAAGAAGTTTTTCAAATACTTTTGATAATAGGAGGTAGGAGGCTTATTGGCCTGTATGATTTGATTTCTTCTGCCGGTTTTCCTGGTTTTGGAATTAATATGACTTGTGCGACTTTCCATATTTGGGTAATCAATAATCTGCGTTAGATGCTCGACAGCTTCATCGAGGTCTTGCTTTGATTTCAGTGGTCTCTTTAGTATTATATTATTTGTTACTAATACTTTATAAAATAACTTTTATCTGTGAAGTGGGTCTCTGAAATTAGCAGAATATCAATTTTCTGGTTTTTAAGAAACATGCTTACTTCATGATAGTGGTGGCTAAGTCCATGTGCATTCCATGCGGCTATTCGCATTGAATGCTTCAATATGGGATGATCATTGTTTATTGTAGGATCAGGTTCTGAATTATCTGTCCTTTACGGACTTAATCGGAGAAGCTGCAAAATAAAAATTAGTACAAAATATTCAATTTTTATACAAGTTAAAAATAACTCACATATTTCAAATTTTCAAAATTTCCTTTAAACTGGAGATGTTACTTGAGCAAAAGCTGAATTGAAAATGATCACTATATAACTTTTAGTATGCGCCTTTGGAGTTTGGTTCAGGATGCCGACGAGTGAGGTTGTGCCCGAAACCATGAGTGAAAATAGTGATGTTCCGAGCTGGAAAAGTGATCTGCGAAACGCGGAATATTTTAAGCAGCTGAAGGAGAGTGTAAAGCTCCTGAAGAAGCTAGTCAGGAGGTTGAAGCGAACCCCAAACCAGATAAAAAATGAGGTATATGTAATGAACGAAATCATAACCTCAATAGAGGACGTTGCAAAGCCGTCGCCAGAGGGCGCTGTTTGAACAGATGTCGCAGAAAGCAAGTCAAATGACGAATGCCGAGATGTGATGCAACCAAACACACATGAAAACGTGGCAGAAAAGACGACAAGTGAATGGACTACTATTCAACGTAGAAAACCAAAACCTCAGAAGGTGCAGCCCAAGAGACCAAGGAGGAGGACGATACCGGAAGCAGTGCTAATAAGCACACAAGGAAGCATCTACGCGGAAACGCTTAAAAAACTAAAAGAATGTACCAGGCTTGATGAGGTAGGCGTGTCAATTACGCAGTAACCACCAAAGAAGAGGTGGAAGAGGCCTTGAACGCAGCAATAGGGAAAAAAGTAAATGTGAAGTCCCTAAGACCAACATGGGAACCAAATTGGCACGGTAGAGCTAACACAAGAAACAGGATGAGGCCAAGGATTCGTGTGGGTGAAGACACCAGATTTTTCTCTATTCCCTTGTTATATATCCCCAAATATAAACAGGGCAGGGTACGAAGACGTCTTGACAAATCTGGGAAACGAAATCAGAAGGCATGGAGGTACTGCTGTGGTAACAGGCGACTTCAACGCAAAACATCCAGAATGGGGCGAGACACGAACTGATGCAAAAGGTGGGATGCTGACGGAATGGGCAGCAAGTCTGGACCTAGTGGTCATAAATAAAGGCTCCGAACCCACTTTTGAGAGGGGCTCTAGTGCATCTATCCTAGACATAACATTAGCCACAAACAGAATTGCCACCAAGATAAACAAGTGGAGAGTCCATTAGCGACCATCGCTACATATTATTCGATATCAAATATGCGTCAAATTTGCCAAGCCGCAAGACGAAAGTACCAGAGAGAGCGGCGCAGAACAAATGGTGGCGACTGTAATGAAGAAATAGAAGAGCTAAGAACAGCGAGGAAAAAATTAAAAGTAGCTATTAGCCAAAGGCAGAGGGAGTGCTGGAAAAATCTATGCGAAGAAGTAAATACCAACACATGGGGCGAAGGGTACAAAATAGTCAGAAGAAGTATGAAACCGACAGATCCGATGGCAGGCATGACACTAGACAGAGCATGGTCAATAGCAGAGTCTTTGTTCCCCAAACATGAAGATCTCCCAAACACAGAAGAGAGAAACGACTTTGAAAAATTCACAAAAGAGGAACTTTCCTATGCTAGTGGGCGACTAAAAAACGGAAAAGCCCCAGGTCCTGATGGAGTCTCGGCTGAAATTACCAAAATTGTAGCTAGAGAACATCCGGAAGCAGTGTTGAGTGCTCTAAACCAATCTGCGATGGAAGGAAATTTCCCAAAGAGATGGAAGAATGCCAAGCTCATTCTAATAAAGAAGCCCGGAAAGCCAATCGAAGAAGCATCGTCGTTCAGGCCAATTTGCCTCATAGACACAATGGGCAAATTATACGAACAGCTTCTAACTAGAAGACTATAGGAAGAAATCGAGAGATGTGGGGACCTATCAGAAAAACAATACGGTTTCCGAGAAGGTAGATCCACTATCGACGCTATACAAATGGTAGTCAACATAGCTAAGGAAGCAAGAGCAGGTACCAGAAGCAGCAGAAAACTCTGCGTTTTGATGACACTTGACGTCAAAAATGCATTTAATACCGTGGCATGGAAAACAATACTCGATGAAATAAGAGAAAGAGGAATCCCCAACTACCTGGAGAAAATAGTAAGGAGCTATCTCAGCAATCGTTCCATCAAGATTGGAAGTGCTCAAGATGAGAAAATCATGAACATCAACAGCGGTGTCCCGCAGGGCTCAGTGATAGGTCCTCACCTGTGGAATCTATCATACGATGGAGTCCTGAGAATCGAACAACCTGAAGGCGTAACAGTGATCGGATATGCGGACGACCTGGCAGTAGTTGTAGCGGCAAAGACGGAGGAGGAACTGGCTGAAAAAGCAAAAGTAGCTGCACAAAATATACAAAACTGGATGTCAAAGAGAGTACAGACGTAGTGCTAACAAAATCCTTAAAATACTTGGGGGTCACGATTGATAGCAGCTGAACATTCGCTCAGCACATCAGGGAAGTATCAATAGGAGCAGCAGAGACAACTTCGGCGGTAAACAGGCTGATTCTGAACAACGGTGGTCCAAAGCCAAGCAAAAGGAGACTGCTTGCTGCAGTAGCACAGTCTATTATGCTGTACGCCGCTCCCGAATGGGAGGAAGCAACTAGGGTGAAAAAGTACAGAAAACTACTGGAAACAGTGCAGCGCAGGGGAGCGATAAGAATGTGTTGCGCATACAAAACTATCTCCAGAGATGCAGTGCAGGTTATAGCTGGCTAGAGCTCCTAGTCAATGAGAGAAGTGAGAGGCAGAGAGTCGTAAGCAAAGAAGCTGCTAGAGCCAGCCTGCTGGAAAAGTGGCAGGAAAACTGGCAGAACTCGGAGAAGGGAGCGTGGACCCGCCGCCTGATTCCAGAAACAGGACCCTGGGTTACAAGAAAGCACGGAGAAACAAGTTTCCATTTGAGCCAGGCGCTTTCAGGGCATGGATGCTACGGCAAGTATCTGCACTTCATTGCAAAGAAGGAAAATGAAACGTGCTGGTACTGCGAAGAGGATGACAGCCCGGAGCATACTCTGTTCAGGTGCCAGAGATGGGCGAAAATGAGACACGAAGCCGAAGCAGAACTCGGGAAAACGCTGGAACCAGATACTCTCATCCGGATAATGCTAGAATGTCCAGAGGGCTGGGGAATTGTGTCGAGATATGTGCGTAGGTTGTTTTCTACGAAGGAAGAGCATGAGCGGAGCCTAAAGAAGGCCAATGCAGAGAATGGTAGTGGAGACCATCAACGAACAGATTAGCTTAATCAGCACAGACAACCAACATCGCAGTAAAATACACAAAAAGTGACAGGTCCTGGATGATTGACGAAGAAGGGGGAGAGGTTTTAGTGGGTAGAAAACCCACAGTACCGCGACTCCACCCGCGCGTCTCTTTCTGAAGATTTCCTCTCCTCCAAAAAAAAAAAAAAGAGTATGCGCCTTTATTGCAAAATTTTAATTTTATGACTATAATTTCGATTTTAAAAAGTAAAGGCTGTATAGTTCATAAAAAAAGTTCAAAATTTCAACTAATGATATTTAATATTTATTACACGGCTAATAAAGTTGTAATTTGACGATTGTGTAGCAATAAAACAAGAAATTCAAAAATTGTGCTGTAATTAAACTCATTTGAATTTCTGTAAATACAAAAATTATTTATTGCATCCGAATAAGGTTGTAAATTATAACAATTTCAATAAATTAATATTTTATGAATATTTGTTATTAAAAGTAAATAAATTAAGAAATGAATAATTTAATAATAATTTTGTTGATCCTTATTTTAATATTGATTTTAAAAACTTACAAAATATGTTTTTTCTTTTATTGCAATTACAAAAATTCCAAAAAATTCGAAGACATGTAGATAATTTTAATTTTATGACCTTTTTTATTTCCCTTTTTGCCCTATATTAAGCAAACTTGCATAAAGAATAATCATTAGTAGGAAAGCTTCTGAACGATCAGTTTCACTTTCGATTTTGCACTGCTCTTCGTTTTAGTAATAACTTAGCAATAGGTGAGTGACCTTTACATTTTTTATTTTTTTTTTGCTAAATTATTAATTTTGTTTTCTATTTCAGCTCTAACTAAATCTTTGAATCACAGCTACTTCTTAGTTAACTTCGTATCTGAATCAAAAATTCAATTTAAAATTATCAACAGCAATTATTCCAGTCTCGACGAAAATTGCCGTTTCAACATCGAGTAAGTGGATTATTTTTTTTTTAAACTAATATTAAATTAATTGTTATTTTATTGCAGATAACGTACCTGATTTGGTGTATAAAATTCCTGGCCTGAGAGAAGAAAATGGTTTTATGGATTTTGAGGAAGAAGTCGTGAAACCTGATGTAAATTATTATTATGATAATCACATTGATGAAAGGATATCAACGAAACGTAAGAGAACAAATGAGTTTGTTCTAGTGATGATATTCTTGGTACAGATTATATTAATGGTGATCAATATGATGATGAGGAAGAAATGCCATCTAATGAAGAACCTTCTTCTATTAGCAGATCGAAAAGGTTATCAACGAAACTTCAAACAATGGATAAGTTTTCAAGTTCTAATGATGAAATTGATGATGAGGAATGCATCAGCTTTGGACCAAACGGAACTTCAATCAAAGAATGGGACTACTATTTGATAAAATGGGATTCTTACAAGTTGGCAATTTGTGGTCTGCTGATGGGAAAAAAATATTATCGACGCACTGCTTATCGGGAAAGCAGAGCAACGGATATATTTACGAAACATGTACGTCGAGACCGCGATTGGACGTAAAGAAAGTTGAGGATGTAATTTCGATCGTATCTGAGAAATGCGAAATAGTGAAGACTTCCCTGATTCGCCAGATCATCGCACAGAAATGCTCCGATGAGCGCAGAGCGAGTAAAATGATCGTGGATGACGAAACTTTAAACTTTAAACTTTAAATAAAATTAATTTAAGTGAGTAAATATATTAAATATGATACATGTTTCTGTTTTATGAATATGACATAACTGTTATGAATATGACATAACTATTCGAATTGTTTAAAATAATATAAAGGTAAAACATCTTAATTTATTTAAGAAAAATATGTTGCGCAATACATACATAATCCAAATTCAGTTAAATAGCCTGAAATATGAATGTGTTCGGATTAATATTTAAATTAAATCATGCATAAAAATTTGAATAAAACCAAAATAACCACTGGGCCAAATAAAACTGTAAATTTTGCAACGATTTTGATACTTCCCAAATTTCGAGCACAGTTCTCAATTCCAATAGAAGAGAAAACGAAAATAAACCACAATGAAATTGGTTTGTAGATTATTCTAATTACAATGAATTTGATGGAACTAATTGTTCTTGTTTTTTCGCAGATCGTTGTTCTCGCCGCTCTTGTAGCTGTTGCCGTCGCCGCTCCACAATACAAGGATGAAAAAGATGCTTACGTGGCTAGGCAAGAATTGGAGAACATCGGTGTGGATGGATACCAACAAGTCTAAGATTGAATTAAAAGGTTGAAAACTTTTTGATAATCATATATGTGTTTTTAGTTATGAAACCAGCAACGGAAACTCCGCCTCTGAGCAAGGACAGGTCATCAACGCCGGTCAAGAAAATGAATCCATCGCCGTCCGAGGACTATTCTCCTACGTTAACCCCGATGATCAAACTTACACTGTAACCTATGTAGCTGATGAGAACGGTTTCCAACCACAAGGAGATCACATCCCTAAAGCCCAATATTAAGCATCTTCATTAATGAATCGTCATAGTTTAAGAATAAAAATGTAATTTAAAATTATCAGTTTTGCCTACAAATTCTTTACTTTTTCAAGTACAATTAGTTTATTGAGTATTATTTTTGATTTCGAAGTAATACTTTAACTATACTTTTTATTAAATAATACTTACTAAATTTAAGTAAAGTTATTCAACAAAAGTTAAGCAATGTATAATGGATGATATATATTCATTTCCACACCTAGAACTTTTAGAATAGTCTCAAGTTTTAATAAAGAAAAAACAAAATATTCAAAGTAAAAAAACTGAGATGCATAATTTTGAAATGACAGCTGTCACCTTATGTTAAAGTGATGGAAAACTTTTAGCAATTGAGTCGCAGTAGCATAACTACAGATATTATTTTGAGGCGATTATTATAAAATGATTCCAGAAAATTAAAATATGTTAAAATCATTTTTAATAACAAACATTTACTTCAAATTGACGAAAATTTGCATTTATTTAAAACAAAGTCATTTCACTTTCATGCAGATCGAATAGTCGCCAATATTCTGACGACCTCAAACCACCGGATTTTTGGAATACCGCGCCTGGAATTATTCAAAATTTGCCGCAGATGAACATGGAATCTCCACAAAAAAGTGATGATAATTACACAACTTATCAAATATTTCAAAATTAATTAAGTTTTTTCGTCAATGAATATATAGTATATTAAGAATGAGAGTATAAACGCAAAGACTACAATATTGTGTAATATTGTCGATCGTGGACTTGATTTTTCTTATATATAAAGAAATTCTAGCATAAAAGAAGAATTGACGAAAAGGATTAATATATACAGTTTAGTCTTCGACATAACTACAACTACATAATAATGAAATTGGTAAGCCTATTTAATTATCATGTAATAAATTTTATTTAATAATTTGCATTACAGATCATCGCTTTCACCGCTCTCGTTGATGTAGTCAGACAAGAATTGGAGAACATCGGCGTTGATGGATATAAACAAACGTAAGAATATTATAGATTATTTGGTGAACTCATTTTTACAATTCAAATTATTTTAGTTATGAGACCAGCAACGGAATCTCCGCTTCCGGAGAAGTACAAGTCATCAACGCTGGTACCGACAATGAAGCTATCGCTGTCCATGGTCAATTCTCCTACGTTGGTGCTGATGAAAATATATAATTTCACCTACCATCATTATCTGCAATATTCTTTTATATACAATCACAATATAATTATAATTAACTTTAAGTTGTTTTATCCCTAATTATGTTTTATTACATAATTATTGAATCCCATCCTATTAATTATTTTTTTATAAATAATATTATATAAAATTACATTTTATTTAAATAACTTTAAAAAATATTACTGTTTCAAAATGTATTCTAATTCTTATACCTTATTACTAAGTTAATTCTTCTTTTTAATGAAATTTACAAAAACTATTTATTTAAATCATATTAAAACATATAGAAATTACATAAAAATTAAATTATCACCTTTTATGTGCGTTATGCAGGTACAAATAATAATTCAATTAATAACAAAATTTTATAATTATGAAAATATTGAGAATTAATTTTAAAATTTCCAATTTTATTTTTTCAATAAATAAGCATATTTATGTTTTGATTATTTAAAATTAAAAAAATGTATATTGTATGAAATTTTTAATACAAATTATTATAATAAAATAAATCCTTTATCCTTTACATAATATGTGATCAAAAGGTTATCTAGACCCAAGTCTTTTCCTCCAGATACACAATCAAAGATACAAACTGTATATATTTTCTCACTATCTACTTCGCAGTGCACGTGCGTGCTCTATTGCGTCTCGAATCGAAATCTTCGTATCACATTATCCGGAAATATTTAATATTTATAATAAAATATATAATTGTACCTCACCAAAATCCGACATCCAAACAACTCACTCCACAACGCTCCAAATGATCCTTGACAGATATCAATCCCTATCCCTTATATTAGTTTCCAAAGAATCAAATCTGTTTTCCCTCTCAAAATTCTGCATCCCTAGACACTCGACTATCCTCCCCCAATTTTAAATATCCTGTACAAACCCTATTCGAATTCCTTCTATCCTTATAAGATCCTTTCTTTTATATCCAACTGGCTGCTGTTCTTTTTTTTTTTCATTGTAAAAATGTCTTTTGAGTTGATTATGTTAGTTATTTTATATAAGTATATTTATGGTATATTAATATTGTAATATTCACGGGCGGAAAGACTACGGTCGATAGCCCTTTGGTCAGTTATGTTGTGTTTTCTTTTTTATTTTTCCTAATTATTATTATTGCAATTTTGTTTTGTATTTGTAGATCTGGCCAATAAATATTATTATTATATAATTGTAATTTTTTCAATAACTAAACATTTCTTAAAGGATTATTTGCAATGAATCTATAATAACTAAAGTTACATATTATTATTAATTTGACTCCCTGAAGATTCTAAATTATATTTAATGTCTAATTTCGCTGTAATAATTCATATTTATAATAAAATCAATAAACCAAATGCAAATATTCAAATTTTCAATAAACAAATATATTTTTAATGATTAATTTAGACTTAATCCACACTAACTACATTAGTATTTTTAGACTCCTTTCATTCCTTGACTAGACTACTTATGATTAATTCACTTGAACTAAATGTAATTAGACTTATATAATTTTCAGAACATCCTAAATTAAATTTCTTATCTCATTTTCCTTCATATTATATATTATAATTATACTAAAATAAATTTTATGCCTCAATTAACTATAACAATTATTATTATTTTTAATAAAATCAATTAAAAACGAAGTCAATTTTTATCCTGTTAAAAAAAATAATTATTGTATTAATTGTTTGTTATTAATTCACACTATCTAAAGATATGTATATAGAATCATTTTAATCTCTGGTATTTGTTCATTAAATTTCGTATCACGTTATCCTAAAATAATTCATATTTGCAATAAAAGAAAGAGCTACACGTAAATTTTTAACTTTTCAATAAACAAACATTTATTAAAGATTTATTTGGAATGAATCTGCAAGAACTAAAGTTACATATTAATATTACATGGATTTTTTGAAGATACTAGATTAAACTCATAATTATAATAAAATTAATTAAAATTTTTTGAAGTCAATAAATAAACATTTTTATTTTTTTTTTTGATTAATTCACTTTAATTAATTTCACATATTTAGAATTATTTAATTTTCTGAAGATTTTAGATTAAATTTTGTTTTTAATTATCCTGTGGGCAACTCATAACCGAATGGTTAGAGTCGCCTCCTCACGATCTTGTGAGTACGGGTTCGATCCCAGCCAAATCAGGCCCTTTCGTGAATTTGTATTAAAATTAAAGTACAAATATATTTTTAGTTAAGAAACCAGCAACGGAATCTCCACTTCCGAAGAAGGACATGTTATCAACGCTGGAACTGAAAACGAAGCCATCGCCGTCAGTGGTCAAACTTACGTAGCTGATGAGAACGGTTTCCAACCACAAGGAGCTCACATCCCCCAAGCTGATCACTAAAAACTTATTTAATGTTTATATAAAAAAAAACTGAAAATCTCAGATTAAATTAAATTAATTTATCAAAATATTACTAATTATTTATTATGTATATATCTTAAAAACATCATAAAGTTTATCAATAAAGATCAATGAAATTAATGTTTTGGTATTAAGATATTTCTTACAAATATATTAAAATTATAATTCAATTGCATCTTTCATTGTTGAGTTATATTCACATCAATATTTAACATTTAACTTCGATTGTTTCTATATTGGAACATCAATAAAATATTATATTTAATTATATCTTTCGATTCACGTGCATTCCATATCTAACTAACAACGTAAATATGCTGAAATTATGTTTTTTTTATCTATAAAAATTATAAAGTAAATCAAAGTATTAAAAATATATTAGTTTTGCTAAAAAAAAACTTCATAAAAAAAAATCATTTTTACAATATAACATGATATAATTAAAATTGTATTATAATTTTCATATTTTGTTAACCGTATAAATTTCCATTACTGAAAATTAGTCTAAAACCAAATTTATCTTCAATAATATTTGGGATTACCTGCAATAAAACATTTGTACTATTTATTTAAATATGTTATTTTTCGGTGAAATATATATTTTATAGAATATTATAAACACCTATACCCTTATTTCATTAGCGGCAGGTATAAATAAGTTTAAGTCAGTTCAATTCTGAAAGCATTTGCGAGTAAACTTACTTTTCAGTTACAAAAACATTTTCTAGTAGAAATCAAAATCGATGGATAAGTTTTCAGAGTACACTAGCTTAGAGGATGCTTTGGAGATGTTCGCACCTCCTGACTCTTCAAACGAAGATGAGTATATTACCTTATATAGATCTAAAGAGGAACCTGTTGAACCGATGGAAGTAATGGAACCAGAACCTCCGAGGCCAAAGAGAGTATACAAACCACCGCCTGCAATAGTCCTGAAAGAAGTGAAAAATTGTGCACCACCACCGAAAAAGCGTATCGCAAGAACAAAACTTTCAACCGCTGATGTGAGACCTATTAACAACAATTTAGGCAAAGTCCACAAAATTGAGTCAAAACCAAAAACTACCTCAATGATGAAGAAGATTTATAATGTCTTAAAAAAGAGGAGATAAAATATTATTATTAAATAATTTTAGTAAATCTGGGACGTGTACGTAATTTCGGTCATATTAAAATTATTTTTTTTAATACTTTTAATTCAAGAATAAAACAAATATCTTCCCATTATTTATTGTTTACATTATTTTCCCTTAATTTCAAAATAAAATAATTTTTGCATGAATATTTCTCTATCTCATTAATATAAGGTTTTGAAACAAAATTAAATATTGTATTTATTATAAAACCGTATTATAATATAATGTTTTGAAAATATTGAAGTGTTTATTCTATACAATTATTTAAAATAATATTTAAACAGTGTAAAAGATTCAAACCGATAGATGGTATTCTTACACATAACAATTAGTAAAAGTGAATGATTTTCGTTATATTTTGTAACCGTGAACATTTTTTACCAAAAATTTCGTATATAAAAGCTGTTTCATTGATACATTTAGTCATAATCAGTTGAATCGACAGATCTACAACACAAACATGAAATTGGTGCCTTAAAAAGTGTACATTAGTGATTGGAATAAACAATAATTAAATAACTTGCAGATCATTGCTTTCGCCGCTCTCGTTGCTGTAGCTTTGGTTGCTCCACAACACAAGGACGAGATGGATGCTTTCGTAGTTAGACAAGAAATGGAAAACATTGGTGTCGAAGGATTCAAACAAGCGTAGTTTAAACTAATATTGTGGAATTGCATTAAAATTAAACTACAAATATATTTTTAGTTATGAAACCAGCAAGGGAATATCCACTAGATAAATTAATATCATTTATTATTTTTTTACGATATTTTAACAATAATATTATGAGTACAAACAAAGTAAAATGTAGATTTTGTCGATATTGCAATTAGTTCCTGTCTATATTTCTGTCTTTAATTTTAAAATAAAAATTTCTATTTTCACAACTTCCTTCTTTTAATTAATATAACAAAAATGTTAATGAATATATTATTTTTTGTATTTGTTAAAGTATGAAAAATCTTATGTCCTAGATCTTAGCTTAAATGAAATTAATGAATTATGATATTTCTTATAAATATATTAAAATTATAATTCAATTGTATCTTTCGTTGTTGAGTTATATTCACATCAATATTTAACATTTAACTTTGATTGTTTTAATATTAGAAAATCATTACAATATTATATTTAATTATCTCTTTACATTCACGTGTATTCTATATCTAACTAATAGCGTAAATTATGTTTTTATCTATAACACTTACAAACTATTTTATAAATTTAAAAGTATATCAAAGTAATAAAAATATATGAAAGAGTTTTGATAAAAAAAAACTTCTGAGAAAACATTTATTTAATATTTAAAATTTCTTTATGATTTATAATTAAAATTATATTATAATTTTCATATTTTGTTAACCGTATAAATTTGCATCACTAAAAATTAGTCTAAAACCAAATTTATCTTCAATAATATTTGGGATTTCCATTTATCTGCTATAGTTTTATTGCGCTCAATTATTATATCTGCAATAAAACATTTGTAATATTTATTTAAATATGTTATATTTCGGTGAAATATAAGATGACCCTTTTTTATAAAATATTATAAACACCCCTACCCTTATTTCATTAGCGACAGGTATAAATAAAATCGTACTTAAATATAATGCGTTTTGCATAAATCTTCAGTTCAATTTTGAAAGCCTTTGAGATTGAACATACTTTTCAGTTACAGTAATAATCTCTAGTAGAAATCAAAATCGATGGATAAGTTTTCAGAGTACACTAGTTTAGAAGATGCTTTGGAGATGCTCGCACCTCCCGACTCTTCAAACACAGATGAGTATATTACTTTATATAGATCCAAAGAGGAATCTGTTGAACCGATGGAAGTAATTGAACCAGAACCTCCACGACCGAAGAGAGTATACAAACCACCACCTGCAATAGTCCTGAAAGAAGTTAAAAATTATGCACCGCCACCGAAGAAGCGTATCGCTCGAACAAAACTTTCAACCGCTGATGTGAGACCTATTAACAACAACTTAGGCAAAGTACACAAAATCGAACCGAAATCAAAGAGTACATCGATAATGAAGAAGATTTATAATGTGTTAAAAAAGAGGAGATAAAGTTATTTTTTAGGATATCTGGAACGCATACGCAACAATCGATTGCATTACTACATTATAAGTACAAATAACATATATTTCATATTTTTTAATATTCATCTTAATATTTTAGAATGTATTTTTTTTAGTAAATTTATAAATAAAACTTTCCTTTCTGCTACTATTTTTTTTTGTTTTAATTATTATACTAATATTAATTTCACAATTATCAAATAATTGATTTAACTATAATATTTTAAATATGAGAGAGTTACAAACATGATTTAATATTAATTTTTATTAAAGCTATTAGTAAAAATGCTTTTAACAACATAAACTAAAAAATAAATATAATTTACTTAGTGATAAGTTATTATAAAAATATTAAAAAATATAAGTTTTTAGAAATTAAACAATAAAAATATATGTTAAAATTATTTTCAAATTTATAATTCAAAATGTTGCAAAATTATTGTTTTTGGTTTAGAATTAATAGTTTTAATATTTATTAAAATAATTTTGTATAAACAAATTCGGTTAAATTGCCTGAAGTATGAATATGTGTTCGGATTAATATTTAAATTACATCGTCCATAAAAATATGAATAAAACCAAAATAACCACCGGACTCAATAAAACTGTAACGTAAAGGTCGCTGATAATGATCCTATTTTGCAACGATCCTCTTTCGCTCAGGTGGGGGATCGAATTCTTTCTCGGTATAAAAAATGATACTTCCCAAATTTTGAGCACAGTTCTCAATTCCAATAGAAGAGAAAACAAAAATAAACCACAATGAAATTGGTTTGTAGATTATTCATTGTAATTATTTGATGGAACTAATTGTTCTTGTTTTTTAGCAGATCGTAGTTCTCGTCGCTCTTGTAGCTGTTGCCGTCGCCGCTCCACAATACAAGGATGAATGTGGATTATGTGGATAGGAAACATCGGTGTGGATGGATACCAACAATTGTAAGATTAAAATAAAAGGTTGAAAACTTTTTGTTAATTATATATGTGTTTTTAGTTATGAAACCAGCAACGGAATCAACGCCGGTCAAGAAAATGAATCCATCGCCATCCGTGGACAATTCTCCTACATCGCAAAATATGTCACAACTATATTTCAAACTATATTTTGAATGGTTTTCATTATGTTATTTGCATAATTTTACAACCAAAGAGGAATATCAACTATAAAATCGTTTATAATTTTGATATGAGTATGTTGTTGTGTTCAACCTATGAGTGCGTGTATGTAGTATTTCAGCAAAGTAGGACAGAGGGAACGTGGCTTGTCTTGCGGAGGTTAGTGTAAGTTCCGTATAAGCACTGACCTTGCTTTCGATCGACGTCGAACCTTCGCGCAGTGAGGATGTGCAGCGTGTGCTCTGCCATCTTGTCAGTTAATTTGTGTTGTTATTTCCCTACAAATTGAAACCCCGCCCGAGACATTGACTCTACTTGCAAAGTTAATTTTATTAGTGTTAGTTAAACGGTTTTAATCGGTAGTATAGTTATTAGTTCCGTTGAGTGTAAAAAAAAAAAAGCTAGGTTAAGGGTGCGGAATGAGTTCAATCTCCCCCTAGCGGCAGATATTGAAATGAAGCGATGAGTGATTGCCGCGACCACGGCGTCGTTCCTAAAGACCCCAAGCCCCAGCCCACTCCAGGACAGCAAGCTTCTGCGACGGAAGTTGCCTAGTAGACGCTCTACTTCGGTGTCATCCCCGGCTGCCACGCCGGACGATTCCTCATGCGAGGATGTGGCGCTACCGCTGATTGCGACGAGGGTACAAGCCCTGCTGTCGTTACCAGCACGCCCACGCAAGAGCTGAAGACCATCACCAACACCCTCAAAGAAATGCAGCAGGCATTTAAGGCAATACAGGAGCAGATGACCTGCAACACTAAGGTCATTCAGGAGCAAATTGCCAACAACAAAGCGTTGAACGAGGAAATAGCCGCCATAAACACCAGACTAATGGCTATACAAAAACCCTCCGCCATCGACACCACTCATCAAAAGAAAGGCGCAAAAAATAAACGCATGCGGAGGAACTCCATCAACGAATCCTCCGAGGTGGAGATTCGCGAGTTGATGCCGCTTCCTACGGCTGCCGCCAAAACCACCGCCATCACAATTTCCGCTGACGTACATCGCAGCAACGATGATGCAATCGCCGACATGCGCAGCAATGATGACGCAATTGCGGACATGGGCAGCATCCACGATCCGTTTGCCAACATACGCAGCAACGTTGATGTCGTTACCACGGACGCTCATCACACCAACATTAATGACCTCACCTCCGATGCCAACCACTGCGGGGAAGACCGCTCTTCCGACTTCTCTGGCGAGTGGCTATCCCCCAGAAGGCGCAAGGCTGGTAACCTACCCCAGAAAGGCACGGCTGCGCCTCTAGAGAAACATGAAAAGCGTGAAAGAATCTCACCGATTATCCTTCGAACAAAGATCGGCTGGACCAAAATAGCCATCAGTATTGAAGCCAAAGACCTCAACTTCAAGAGTGCTACCACTACCAACGAAGGAGTGAGGATTTCCCCAACAACTGTAGATGACTTCAGAGGAATCATCAAGCTATTCGACGCTGATAAACTTCCCTATCACTCATTCATGCTTAATAGTGAAAAGTCGCTAAAAGTTGTCATCAGAGGCGTCACTAGTGACACCGACGTCGGCGAGGTAAAGGACGCGCTGTTAGCCAATAACATCGAAGTAATTAAGGTAACCAGGATGAATGTGAACAAAAAACCGATCGACATGGTAATCGTTGAGGTTCCGAAGGAAGAACACAAAAAGATCTTCGACGTCAGTACGCTACTTCGCTTGAGTGTCAGGACCGAAGACCTCAACAAAAGAAAAGAGGTGAGCCAATGCTACCGGTGCCAAAAGTGGGGCCATGCGCAAAAGGGCTGCCGAGCGCCTCCTAAGTGCGTCAAATGTTCCAAAGAGCACCACAGCTACGACTGCAAAAAGAGTGTCAAGACCGAGGCAAAGTGTGCCAACTGTGGGGGTGCTCACCCAGCAAGTTACCGTGGATGTCCTCAGTGGCCGCTGCTCCTGGTAGCAGCTAAAGCCGCCATACAGTACAAGCCGGCGACGTCGACGACTCTTAGTCCTGGACTCAGCTTTGCCCAAGCAGCGATAACACCAACACCGGCTTTAAAGACTTCTGCACCTCGTGCGCCGGCCCCGAATAAGCTGAAAACCGATGCACAGATGGACAATCCCGACGAAACCGAGCGCATCAGCCAGATGATTACCGAGTACGTCAGCTCGAAACCGTCGAAGCAAGCCCTAAAAACGTTTTTGAGAGTCATGCAGTCAGTGCTCACCAACACCCATCAAACTGGCTGAAAAAAGCAAGCCTGCTACCCTCGAGATCATATTTAGGAACACCAATGGACTCAGACAGAAAAAACTTGAGCTTCAACGTCTGGCCGAGAAAAGAGCAGCTGACGTTCTTATGATTAACGAGACTCATTTCCGTCCCGCCGATAATTACAAAATACCAAATTATGACACATTCAGACACGATCGAACAGGTGCTGGTGGCGGTGGCAAGGCGATTTACATCAAAAAAAATATCGATTGTAAAACAATCCCTATGCCACAACCGTCGCAACTTGATGCTACGGGATTAGCGGTGAAGATGGCCGACGGCAAGACAATCCATCTAGTTGCTGTTTACAACCCACCGAGCAAACTTCTGGCAACCGACGAAATTGAGGAGATTCTATCTGGAAACATCCCGGTCATCATCGCCGGTGACTTCAACGCCAAGCACTCGGCTTGGAACAGTCGAGTCGACAATCGGAACGGACGTAGCCTTCTAAGGCTGATGGAGCTGAAAGATTTTGTTGTCGCAGGTCCAGATTCACCAACACACTTTGGTCCCGTAGGAAGACCCGACGTTCTCGACATCGCCATCCTGAAGGACGTGTGCTATCGATTCACCATCGAAGCCGTTGACGAGCAAAGCTCGGACCACAATCCGGTAATTCTACACCTGGATACAGAAGCCGATGAGGGACCTCCACCAATCTATCGCAAAGTGAACTGGGAGCAATATAAAAACACCGTCGACTTTTTTACTGGTCCAGTGCCACAGCTGACAACCACAGAAGACACCGAATTGGCAATAGTGAATTTCCAAAATAATCTTAGGCTTGCCGTCGAAGAAGCAACTCACGAAACCGCTCGTCCTAACTTTACCAACAATCATTTACGATGTCATCAAAGAGAGGAGGAGGGCAAAGAGACTTTTCCAAAGAACACTCAACCCGGCAAACCGCGCTGCACTGAACAGACTCTCTCTACAAGTCCGTTCGAAATTGGAAGAATTCCGCGACGAGAAGTGGCAGAACAGACTACTGGAAATATCTGATGATACGCAGGCACTCTGGCGCACTACGAAGCTGTTCCGGAAGAAGCGTGCGATTTTCCCGCCGATCCAAGGTGTTAATGGACTGGTGCACAGCAACGAGGAGAAGGTGGTGATGCTTAAAGCTCTTCCGCACAGACCGGTGATGCACATTGTTGCGATCATTAACGCGTTGCTCCGTCTTCGATACTTCCCGGAGACCTGGATATGTGCAGATGTCGTCCTATTTCCGAAGACCACGTACGACAGGCACATACCGCAGAATTACCGTCCAATCAGCTTGCTTCCGTGCATCGCCAAAGTTGCGGAAAAGGTGATTCTTTCCAGACTAAAGAAACACGAAAGCCAAAACCCCATCATACCGGACGAGCAGTTTGGATTCCGAGAAAGCCACTCCACCACGGGACAGCTTCTTCGTTTTGTTGAATATATCACACAAGGATTTAACTGGAGGATGCATACCGGCGCAGTATTCTTGGATATAGCGAAAGCATTCGACAAAGTGTGGCACGAAGGGCTAATCAACAAGCTGCTGAGCACCCATTTACCGTTCGGCTTAGTTAAAACGATCAAGTCCTACCTGGAAAGGAGTACCTTCACCATCAAGATCGGCGAGACTCGATCGACGGCTCGCACTATCAGATCCGGTGCACCTCAGGGATCCATCTTGTCGCCGTTTTTATTCAGCATATTCATGGCAGATGTGCCAAGGCTACTTAGTAACTCGACCATTTCCGCATACTTTGCAGATGACACTGCAGTAATGGTCAGGCACTCTCAGGCGGAACGCATCACTCGGATTCTTCAAGACGCCATGAACGAGCTGGAAGTCTGGTTCAGAGCATGGCGAATCGATGTTAACCCTCTGAAGAGCGCTGCCGTCCTCTTCACCAGAAGGAGGAACACGGTTTCGAGAGGCGCCGCCGTTCCCGTTGGCGAGATCGAGATCTTTGACGATGCCATCCCCTGGAAAACCGAAGCGAAATACTTAGGAGTCACACTAGACCGCGGACTTTACTTCAAACAGCACATTCACGCAGCTAGAAGCAAGGCCTATGGAGCTGCCAAGACATTGTATCCATTAACAAACCGGAAGAGTAAGCTATCAACATCTAGCTACTGTTATATAAAACGATGGTACGCCCGGTGATGTTATACGCCTCCCCCGTCTGGGGACACGCAGCTCCCATACACATCAAGAAACTGCAGGTGGTACAGAACAAGCTTCTTAGATCTGCATTTAAGGCGCCTTGGTTTATAAGTAACAGGCAGCTTCATCGAGAGGCCAACATTCCAACCATCACCGAAGCCATGAAAAAAGTTGCAGAAAAAGTCTTCGCCTCTGCTTCGCAACACACGAATCCTCTGCTCAGGAACGTAGTGGATTACGACGAAGATGCAAGGCACCGCCACAAAAGACCAAAGATGGCAGTAGCTGACTAACGTTGCTGATCTTCTGGCCTCATATCACGTGCCTTTCTTGGGCTGAGCTTTTGACTCAATAAACTCCATGGCCTGAATAAATATTCAAACCAGACATCACCAACATGTTCCCAGAAGACCATAGGGAAACGAACTTGCTTTCGACCCGGCATAAAGGATGTCAAACTCAAACTGACCTTGCTTTCGGCATTGTATTGAATGTATTTTGTCTTTCCCTTTTTCGAGGTCGTCTAGGTAATTTGTTGCGGTTATCGTAGGCGACAATAGTTTGATCGCGGGACGACGCAGCGGAATCCTGACCTTTCTTAAGAGCTTACTTCCTCTTCCCCTATGAGATGAACAGGCTTTTATCGCACGCCCTGCTATCCGAATCTTCATCTAGAATTCATCTCATGTTGATACTTTGTGTTGAACTAACTTAGGGTTTTCCTGAATAGTCAACTGCACTTACTACGTAAAACGATTTTGCAATTATTATTAAATGTGACAACCTTCTTGCACAAAGGATTTTCATCTTTAATTCTACATGCAACATATGAAAAACTCGTATAGTTGAAATGCCGCTGGTATTAGCTAATTTACGCACTCTCACTCGCACGATCATCGTACACAAATAATAATAATAATTTAATATTATTTAAAATATCACGAAATCAAGAATTGGTGATTTGAGCCCAGCAAAACAAGCAAAACGAACAGTCTCCAAATACGCAAATAATAAAACTGAAATGCTTATACAAATTTGAGCGATTGCATTTTCGTATTATACCGCATGTATAAAAATATAATCAATATCTATAATAGTACATAATTGAAAAATGAAATGCGAATTACAATTTGTGCGTAATTCTCACAAATATTTTAATTTTTTTTTCCGGGAAAAACTAATTTATTTCAAATAGCGCAGGATATTGGCGGAATTATGCGACTTAAAATGAAAATATTATAAAATTATTCAAAATTATTGAATACCATAAGTAAACTTTTGCGGAATAATAAATTGCGCAAGACCAAAAAAATAATAATCAAAAATAATAATCGAAATAATAATAAAATATTTATTTAGCATTATTGAGAATGCGCGGCGTGATGCTCCAAACGCAGGCGCGCTGCAGCTTATTGAAAGCGTCGCGGCGGATTGCAAGACGTCCAGATCCAGACGTTCACCAGTTCACTTCGCTTTAACCTCGTTCTTTCTGAAGAACTCAAAATTATAAGGTAAGCTTAAATGAAACTATAAATTATATTTTTTGAAATTTTCTACAATATTTAAATTGACGTTATCATACAAATCTTTTTCTTCCACCAAAGTGTTTATGTTTGTTTTGGAAAAGAACATCCCTGTTTTATTACTGTGAAATCTTCCCTGATCCATTTATTTTGTATTTCATATTATATGATTTTATACATTAACTTATTATGTTTTTATTTCTTATTCTACAGAATAGTGCTGAAGGCATAGTGATAGCTTCGACTTTGAATTCTTGGATAAGGAGTCCGACCTAGGTAAGCAGCGTTTTATTTTAGATTTAAATTAGTTTATTCTTTATTTTTCTGCAATGATTAAATTGAATCTTGCTAAAAGCACATTTTAACGAGAATGCTACAACCAGTAAAATAATCCACACCGCGCGTTTAATCTGCTTCGATTGATTCATGTGTGGCGTATATATGATTGTATTTATATTCGAATTCGTGAGTGCAATTTTAAGAGTAAAGTGTGATGGATCATGAGGACGGAAAACAGTATATATAGGATTATTATATCTCAGATTTAATTTCTCAATTTAAATTTCATCGAAACCGTGTCCTAATCGAGTCTACTTTTATACTGTATCATAAAAGTAATAAAAGCAAGCATATATAATTCTTAATATTTTCAGAAGCCCTTTGAGAGAATTTTTATTTATTGAAATAAATTATAAATATTTTTATTTGATAAATAAGTAAAATATCTATGAGAAGTACCAGTTTTGAGAATGAGACCATGATTATTCTCATCCATAATATAATAATAAACATGTATTCATCACTTAAGAGTTATATATAGAATAAATTTATGAGATTTATCAACAGTGATAAAACTAATAATTATTAATTAAAGAGAATAAAACTTAATCATTTCTTTAAAATCAGATGTATGGAATGATATTCAAATTGGATTTTCATTACTCTTCTCATGCAATTTTTTGTGGATAGTATTTGATGGTTTTCATGATAATTAGGTATCAGTCATTTATTACATTTATTTACTCATAATGATTACATAAAAGTTTTTAATATAATTATAAATTTCAAATAATATATTTTATTTTCTGAAATATTTTTTAATGGACAATGTTGAATCCATGAAGATAAAGTGGAGTTGAATGTCTAAACACAAGACTGTATACAATTATTAATTTCTTTATGTTGAATATATCGGATTTTCTTAATTTAAAATGCTTATATAATTCGTGCAATACATAACTTGATTTCAGTCAAATAAGCGATTAAATATTGAAAAAGTTAATGAAGAAAACACAAGGAAAAATAAATACATGAAGTGGCAGTTCATTACCGGTAAATAATTAATCAGCTTCACCGTCAAATATAATTGCCAAAATTACCGTTAAATTTTGACAATAATAATAATTTCGATAATAAAATCAGAACAATTCTCATTGATTTGTTTGTCAAAATTTGGTTTTCAAAACATGAAATTCATATTATTAATAAGACAATATTTTTCAACCTATAAAATTGGCTGTAGAAACCTGTGTCTATAGCATCTAAAATACTACACTTAACTGAGAATTATAATGATAATTAATTTTACATATGCAAAAGCGACTCACAAACTTTTCATATTTTGTCCAATTTTTGCACAATCCTCTAGTATTTAGGAATATGCATCAGAAATATGTTTATAATTTGTTTTAGGTGAATGTTTCTGTTATTATCAATACTTTTGTATCTTTATTGATCGATTAAATATGTCACCTTATGAGTGCGAAACTTATAAGTTAAAGCAGAAAAATAAAGAAATACCAAATAAAATTTCAAAAAAAAATGCGAATCTGTACTATCGCACGAAACAAAATATTTTAAACAGAAAACTTTTATAATTTTATATATATTTGTATTATCATATTACTTCAGGTACGTTCGAAAGTTCTGGCTGGAATTTGTAAAGTTTCCCCAACTGAAAATCATCTCATCGGATCGTATTCGCCTGACTTGTTGTTGAAACCTAACATATAAATTTCATTAGCTCAAAGAGATTTAAATTCGAACTATATTCATCATAGCTTTTTATTTTCTTTTCTTAGCTTTGTGAAAACAGTTACAATCAAATATTATTACAAAATCATTTTAACAAGTCACACATTGCGGAAAGATTACATTTATAAAAAAATAAAGAATATTTTACATCTATTAAAGATATCAACACAATAGCTGCTAGGAAATGATTACAACATACTTCACTGTTTATAATTGAAACATAATATACACAATATTTCATTGATTGAACGCTATTATTGTATATTTACGTTTATAAATAAGTAGAAAAAATATTGTTATTAGTTAAAAACAAATAATTTATTATTAATAATTTGTAAACTAACGCAAGCTAAAATCAATCAGAAAGCGACAGTTTCATCTAAAATATTTGCAGATTATTATTTGGATGTACAGCAAAGACTTGTACAAGAAATGTTAGTAGCAACTGTGGGAAGGCAACTGCAAATTAATCGTTAATAAATATTTAAAATAGAATACGAAATAATTCAGTCTAATTTAAATTATTTTATTTGATTTTTTAATGTCTTATCTTTGACATTATCCGCGTAGTTTTCAATTTTGTTTGTTGTCTAAAGTAGGGAATAACTATTGGCTCTCAATCGCATGTTTTTCTTGCAACAGTATCATATTTATCGCCAATTAATCATTTGTAAATGTTATTTTATAATTATTCATGTCCATAAATACCCAATCTCCTATTATCATGTTCTATACTCATTCTAACAACTAGAGACAATAAAAATTGTTTGATTCACTCTGTTGAAAGCTAATAAACATTTTAATCTCCATCGATTCTCGTCATACTTTGAGAACAACTCCGAGCTACAGTAGATGGTTTAAGGGAAGTTTCACACAAAATATTGTATAGAACTAGATACTATATTAGTATCACCTCTTGCGAAATTATGAATGTTTTTTTTTATTATGCATCCAGATTGTGATATTAAAGAGAACACAGAATAAAAACGAGTAAACCTTAAATAATTAAAACAAAGTCTTTTTATCTGGTATTATATTTCTTAAAACTAACTCTGTATTATTATAGTTTTTATCAATTGAAAATAAAAATAGAGATTTCATGCATTCTATCCACATTTATTAGTAAAAACTTTGTCCAAAATTTTTAGAGAGCTTTTTCCTCATGGAATACACTGTATATTTCCCTAAATCGATTGTAAATACATTTAAAACATTGAATATTACAATATATTTATTTGAAAACTTTTTCCTTATGGAAATGTGTAGATTTTAGAATAGCAATTCTTTGACACGTTTCATTGAAATTTTTAATTCTGTAACAATAAAAGTTTAATTTGAAAATTTATAAATTTATGTAAATAAAATTGATTGAATAAAAAATGCATAGATTTTCTTTTTACAATAATATATAAACAACATTAAAATTGAAAATGAATCAGGTTTGACTCGTATACTTGGATTTTGCTTTAAAATTAATTTAATTATATCTGATTTAAATCAAAAAATTTCTCGATATATTTGGATATATTATGCGACACAACCGATATTTATTTCTCGTTGCAAAATGAATTAATTGAATTAAGCCAGGCTTTTTGATCTAAAATCAATTTTCAAACAAGTAGATTTAACAAATTTACATTCGTAAAAAATATTTATCAAATATTTTTCCTATAGATATTCCTAGTTCTTACTTATTTGATGCAGGATTTAGACACGTTAATTAGTGAAAAAAATATTTATCAAAAAAATATTATATTACTGGATTATATTATATTATTATATTATGCATTAAACAAAGGGCGTTTGCAAACCTCAATACTATTTATTTCTCACTACCTTTACTTAAAATGTTGAAAGCCATTGACGAGAATAGCATATTTATATCTTCAATTACTAAGTTAATCATCATTTTAATTGGTTTTTTCTTCTTTAGTGATTGCAACAGGTCCAACCGTTTTTTAGTTAATTTCACGATATCTAATTTACTCACAACAATATGGAGCACGTCAATTTATGCCATGTAAAAGTCGAACTCAACGTGTATAATCAACAATTTATCCAGCAAGAGGATTAACTTCTTTCCATGTAAGTAAATACTAATAGTCACAGGATGTAATTATGTTAGTTAAACTTATTAATAATTTATTTATTTACTATTTTTTCTTAGTTCTCTTAACCTTTCTAATCTAACTTATTAGATATAACACCTCACTCAATAAGTACGTAGGATGACTAATAAAACAACAAATTTTGTACAATATTCGACTTTATTCATCAACATAGTCTCCTTGAAGAGTCATACAGTCATTCCGACGGTTCCCTAACATTTCGATACGCTTTAGTTTCGGCAAACACTTCTTCATTGAAGCCAAATCTCTTACACTTGAGCACTGTATTTAGGTCTGTTTTCGGCTGCTTTTGACGGCTTTTACGCTTTGCTGCACTTAAACGATTTTTTTTGCTAATTATCATGTTTTATATGACAGAAAATGCAACTGTGAACATGAACTTGACGATGAAATGATGAAACAATAATGGCAAGACAGATGAATAAAAGAATAGTCAGAGTTTGGAGACTGATAATATTTACTATTAATTATTAACTAACATCCTCACAATCTGACATATATAACTGATATAATGTAATTAGTATTTTTCGATGTAAGTATAATACGTTTTACTAAAATACTTTATTTCGCAGATATTTTCGATAATCCGTTTTATATATTGTACCTTGAGTTTATTTGAAACTCATTCCTACCTGGATGTAAAAGATAACATTGTACAAAATTCATCAATTCTCCAATAAATCCAATGATACAGTTAATTGTGTCTGCGACTTGCCGGAATCATTGTAATTAAAACATTTAAAGGAGCTGCGAAAACCAACAACAAGAACACACGCAACGAATATCAGGTAAGTTTCTGGCAAATAATAAATTTGTGCTTCTGCTAATCGATTTCTATTAATTAATTAATCATAATTTACCTCATCTCTTCCGCAGATTCACATTAAATTATGGACACCCAATGTGAAATATCTAATAGAAAGCCATAATAAATTATTTCGACTTTTTGAAAGTGATGCAATTAGAGATTTTGAAATTCTAATTATATATAATAACTGTAAAATTGTTTGCAGAAAAAAATGTCTAAACACTTTATTATTAATATATGATCCAAATGCATGCACGCAATATTCCTCAACTTAAATATTTGAAAAATATTAATCTATAATTATTATATCCTCCACAGCGACCCCACCATTGAGGACAAACACTTCTTCACTATCTTCAGAGCGCACAACCGTCTTCTTCTGTGGCCCACCGGAGACTCTTCATCACTCGCTCGCATCGATGTCCTCCTATCACTTCATTTATTATTCTCTTTCTTTATTATCTACACTTACACTACGCCGTTATATAATAATTTGCAATTGATATCATTATCTAGCTTATTATTATCAAAAAGCAATATTTCTCTATATGAAGAATCATTATTTATAACAAATTTAATTTTTATACATTTTTTTACCTAAGAGAGTATTAAACTCATATTATTTTTTTTTTCATTTTAATTTGATATTATAATGAACATATAACATATAATTTGAAAAAAAAAATTAACAAATACTTTAGTTGTAAGTCTATATAATTATTAAAAATGAAAATACTTGATGCACGTTGCGTAATGGTTATCAAAGCTGAAAGAAACGTTTCTATTACATGATTCCGGAATGTTGAAGACACAACCATTTGTATTATTGGATTTAATGCAGAATTAATTAATCCTAATAGTAGCTATTTTTGCATAATATTGTCTCATACATCCAGATATGAATGAGTTTTTAATAACATCAACGTACAACATGTAGAACGGATTACATCTGAAAATAATAAGAAATATCTTTGTAATAAAGTATTTTACTGATCGAATTTCCACAAAGTAATATCTATATGTACCTAAAACAAAATAATAATAATTTATCGCGACTTGTGAGGAGAAAAAAACAATAATGACACTTTTAGAAGTTATCTTAGAAACACTGTAATCTTTATCTAAGCGGACTAATAAAACATTGTAAAGAAATAAATAATATAAATAAAAGTTAAACATTTTGCAAGGTAAATTATTGACTTGCCACATTGGGTTCGACTCTTTAATGGCATAAATCAATTTATTCCATATAGTGGTCAGTATATTGGATATTGTTAAATTAACTAAAAAACCATTGGATATGTGTATATACAAATTAATTAAGTAATATTATACGAAATATGATTTTTTTTGTTATCATTAAATTTGTCTACCATATACTAAATGTGCAAAAGAAGATTAAATTGGATGTATTATTGTATTATATTTTATTCTTGTACTTCTTGTACAGTATTGAACGGTTTCATATTTTCAAAGCATTAAATTAAAGAAACAGAGAAATAATTTACTACATTTTCCTAAAAATGTAAAACAACTATTAGAAAATAATGTATTGCATATATGTAGATACATTGCTTCTATAGTCCATAGCCATTTTTGGTTCCATTTGCAACAATTCCGAGTTCAACATATTTTGTATTTCCTAATTACTTGAAATAATTTAACAATAGCACTTTGTAATAGTTGATCCCTTTTATTTATTTACTATTGTATGCATATGTTTATGTTACCTTATAATAAATATGAATATTATTTTGATAATTTGTTAGTTAAAATATGACATACAATAAACTTATAAAATCCGTAATCTTGTTGCTTCTTTGAAATAATGAATTATAATTTATAACTCAGATTTCTTTATTTGTATGCTTGAAATAATAATATTGTGAAACAAGATTTTGTTTATTTTTTTATATAATTTTTTAGCTTTTTCTTATAAATAATAGAATATTCTCAGTAATTTTAGTTTTCCGTAAGTGTCGAAAAATTAATTTTACTAAATAAAAATATTGATTTATTGTGTCCAACCAATGAGTGTGTGTTTCTCGGCTGGAGCAGTGATATTTTAGAAATGGGGTATTTATTAATTTATTTATTTCAGATAATATACAAGTCGCAAGCTGACCAAATTTCATCAGAAAATTAGGAAAAAAAGAGTGGGGGAACTCGTACTCTTGGTAATTTTGTTATATAATTTTTTTTTGGTGTTTAGATTCAATTTTATATAGCTAGATTCATTTGCTTAAACATGTAATTGTTGAATTTGTAATTATTTTATTACCGACTTTTAATCTAATATTTACCGATAAAAACCTATTAAAACTTATTATGTTTCGAATATGATGGTATATAATTTTCATTGATCAAAATTCCTTACTCCAATTTCTTAATTCTTATGGTATAACAGAAAATTGTTTAAAAAAATAGTCGTTTTTTATAGATTCAAATCATTTATGGAAAAATTGTATCAATTATATATTATGTTAAGGCAAAGAATATTAGAGAATTGCATTGATTGACAGAATTACTAGCTGCTGAAAATTGAAAAAAATAAATGTTAAGTTTGAATCACTTTTGTATCATTTTTAAGAAGCAATTCTTGATTCTATAAGAGATAATAATATTAATAAATGCACTTATGATGATTTGAAAATAAAGATCACATCAACAAATTGTTTATTGCTTTTATAGGATCGGTGTGTAACACTTTCCAAGAATTAAGTTTATTTTTTCTTTTATGCATTTGAATACTTCGGTTAAATTTATAATAAATAAATACGAAAGTGCATGTAATATACAATTAAAAACATAATTATGATGTAAATAATTTGCAAGATGTTAATGCAAACCAACAAGTCAAGGAAATGCACAATAATCTATTTTATATTCATTCTAAAATATATAAATATCAAACATAAAATGAAATACAATCAATAAGTTTTTCTTTTTTTTTGCTAATATACATGTTAAGAAATAATTATATATATTTTCAAATTGACTGTTAAGTTAAGATTCTATAATTGTAAGAAATTATATTAGTGCAATTACACAATAAAGTTTCTGGATGTTATATACTATATAATAAGTATGTGTTATATATTGATATATTATTTATTTATTATAAAATGTATAATAGAATTCAGCAAATTAAAATTAATATAGAATACTATTTTCATTTTAGAATTGCTTAAAATACATTTTTAATATATATTTAAATAGATCGATCACATGTTTACAATTATTAATACAAATAATTTATATATTTAACCAGTGTTGAAAAGAGAATTAGAGTTACGCGTTTCTAATTTCTGATAAATTGTACTAGTGTGTATTTTACAATGAAAAAATAACTATAACGTATTGTTATAGTTATTTTTAATAATAGCAAAAGTATTTATAGAATTACCATTAAATCTAAAAAATATATTAACGAATCATATATGCATCTTGTGTATTGGATGTATTAATGAACGTTTTTATAAATTTTTATATTCAATATTGTATTATTTCCTCTTTAGGCATAACTTTATATTTTAATTGAATCGCTTTGGCAAGTATTGTGCCTCTATTTCTGCTAATTTTGTAGTAATTACATTTGCAAACCATCATACGAGCAAATCTAATAGACCTCTCGAAACATGGAGTAAAATTTATAGTACAGGTTTTGCTTTATTACACGACCCTCTTTGTATTTTTTGAATATTTCAGGATTTATATATCTACCGGTTGAGAGTAGGGTGCCGCTGCATCACTCTCTTTTTACGGCCAAGGTGAGCTACGTTCTGGTAGTGTGGGAATACACAAGTAAAGGAAACATACAGAAGATACAGAAACAGCAGAAAATACTGTTTGGTGGTTGATGTGATGGGTCTCTCTCTCGGACTTGGATGAGGAGATGAGAATTAAGACATGCTGAGTTATACACAAAATTGTAAATAAACAAATAAAGTCTAATATGTGTCTGAGTATAGCCGGGGAGGGACAGGAGCACGATGTCAGAAACAAAATATAGCTCAATAGATGCTCAGAATATAGCTCAATAGATGCTCAAAATTAATATGAATGTTCATTTTTTAAAATCGGATCGGTAGAACTGTAGTTACAGCGCAGAAATTTGCGTTCAAAATGCGTTTATTTTTGGCTGAAACGTTCATATCCGGAGACTTTGAATTTATTGCTCAAAAAATAAATTTATCTTTTGAATGCGTGGAGCGATTTCGATGAAACTTTAACTGGATACTTCTAGGAGTAATCCAAGCATTATGGCGAAGAAAGAATTTTTTTATCTCGCTTGGTTCAACAAATAATTAATAAAAATAACAAATAATTCTTGATTAAAATTTAATTATTTTCTTCACAAGGAATGATCCTAAAAATTATCTGAGTTCACCATGTAGCTTTATAGAAGCTAAGCGTTAATATGAATGTTCATTTTTTAAAATCGGATCGGTAGAACTGTAGTTACAGCGCAGAAATTTGCGTGCAAAATGCGTTTATTTTTCGCTGAAACGTTCATATCCGGAGACTTTGAATTTATTGCTCAAAAAATAAATTTATCTTTTGAATGCGTGGAGCGATTTCGATGAAACTTTAATGAATACTTCTATGAGCAAAACGAGTATTGGTATATCAAAGATAAAAATATGAAAATAAAAATATGAATTATTAAAGGCAAATGACGCATATATTTTAATCTACAAGCTTCACTGACTCAAAATAGTCTGAATATGCGACTTTAGCTATTAATTCCATATAATTCATTAAAAAAGTATGTTTATTGAAAAAAAAAACATATAATTTACGTTATGTTTCTTGCATTTATTTTATTATAAATAAGAGTTATTAAAAATAATTAGGCATAAAATTTAATCCAGAATATTTAGTTAATAAAATAAGTCTAAATATGTGAATGTAGTTGAAGTGGATTAATCACAAATAATTATTAAAATATATTTGCTAATTGACAGGATAAATATTCATTTTATTATGTGACAAATATGAACATTTAAAGGCAAATAAGGTTAGAAATTGAATATAGAACATAACCAGAATCGTATATGACTAAATATGGGATTTTAGCAAATTTGGAATAATTCTAAATAATTAATTCAAAAAGTTTATTGATTGAAAAGCTTATTGTGTAGTGTAGTTTTTTTAATTATTTGATTACAAACATGTATTATTAAAAGAAAATGATTCTAAATATGAGATTTAGCTATTCTGGATTCATTTTAAATAATTAATTAAAAACGTTTATTTATTGAAAAGTTGAAAAATTAAAAGGCATGAAATTTAAACGATATTTTTGATAATAATAAAATATGTGAATTAATAAAAAAGATGTTTGTTTATTAATTTTTATTTCTATTATAATAATTTGTATAAAATATTACATACAATATATTTTTTTTTAAATTTAAATAATCAAAACATAAATGCTTATTTATTGAAAAAATAAAATTGGAAATTTAAAAATTAATTCTTAATATTTTCATAATTACCTTAAATTAATTGAATTATTATTTGTACCTGCATAATGCACATAAAGGTGATAATTTAATTTTTATATTTTTTTATATAATTTAAGTAAATAGTTTTTGTAAATTTCAGTTAAAAGAAGAATTAACTTAGTAATAAGATATAAGAATTAGAATAAATTTTGATACAGTAATAATTTTTAAGTTATTTAAATAAAATGTAATTTTATATTATTTATAAAAAAAATAATTAATGGGATATTCAATAATTATGTTGTTTATCGTTAAAATTTGATTTAATAAATAATTAGGGATAAAATAACTTAAAGTTAATTGTAATTATATTGTTATTGTATATAAAAAAATGTTGCAGAAAATATTATACAAATTGATTACCTATAATATTTAATGGTCGTCTTTTGGGATGTGAGCTCCTTGTGGTTGGAAACCGTTCTCATCAGCTACATTGACTACAATTGACCATGGACAGCGATAGCTTCATTGTCGGTTCCAGCGTTGATGACTTGTTCTTCTTCGGAGGCGGAGATTCCGTTGCTGGTCTCATAACTAAAAGAATTTAAATTGTAAAAATGAGTTCACTAAATAATCTATAATAATCTAATGTTTGTTTCTATCCATCAACGCCGATGTTCTCCGATTCTTGTCTGACTACGTAAGCATCTTTCTAATCCATGTATTGTGGAGTGGCGAAAGCTACAGCAACGAGAGCGGCGAAAGCGATGATCTGCAAGTTATTTAATTATTGTTTATTCCAATCACTAATGTACACTTTTTAACGCACCAATTTCATTTTTGTATTGTAGATCTGTTGATTCAACTGATTATGATTAAATGTTTCGATGAAACTGTTATACGAAATTGTTGGTAAAAATGTTTACAGTTAGAAAATATATTCATTTTAATGTAAAGGTAATATATTTTGAGAGATTCATTTTTACAAAGTTATATATAGAAATATCTATAGATGCTTGATTTTTTTACACTATTCAAATAAATTACTTATTTCAATATGTAGAATGATCCCCTGATTTTTTTTTTAAATTTCATTCTTTATATTTGAATACTAATTTAGTAATATAAAATGCTGCAGTTTTTACGTGCGTATTTTAATAAAAACGAAAAAAATAATGTATTCATTAACATATGTGTTATATTAATTAAAACAAGGAAGTTGTGAAAAAATAAATTTTTATTTTAAAACTAAAGACAGAAAAATAGACAGGAACTAATTGCAATATCGACAAAATCTGGATTTTACGTTGTTTGTACTCTTAATATTATTGTTATAATTGATTGTACGTACGTCCCAAATATCCTAAAAAATAATTAATAATACTAATTTATCTCCTCTTTTTTAACACGTTATAAATCTTCTTCATCATTGAGGTAGTTTTTGGTTTTGACTCAATTTTGTGGACTTTGCCTAAATTGTTGTTAATAGGTCTCACATCAGCGGTTGAGTGCTTTGTTCTTGCAATACGCTTCTTCGGTAGCGGTGCATAATTTTTAACTTCTTTCAGGACTATTGCAGGTGATGGTTTGTATACTCTCTTTGGTCTCGGGAGTTCTGGTTCCATTACTTCCATCGGTTCTACAGGTTCCTCTTTGGATCTATATAAAGTAATATACTCATCTGTGTTTGAAGAGTCAGGAGGTGCGAACATCTCCAAAGCATCCTCTAAGCTAGTGTACTCTGAAAAATTATCCATCGATTTTGATTTCTACTAGAAAATGTTTTTGTAACTGAAAAGTAAGTTTACTCGCAAATGCTTTCAGAATTAAACTGAAGATTTATGTAAAATGCATTATATTTAAGTACGATTTTATTTATACCTGGCACTAATGAAATAAGGGTAGGGGTGTTTATAATATTCTATAAAAAAGGGTTATCTTATATTTCACCGAAAAATAATATATTTAAATAAATAGTACAAATGTTTTATTGCAGGTATAATAATTGAGCGCAATAAAACTTCACTAGGTAAATGGAAATCCCAAATATTATTGAAGATAAATTTGGTTTTAGACAAATTTTCAGTAATGTAAATTTATACGGTTAGCAAAATATGAAAATTATTTTTCAGAATATTAAGTTTTGTTAATACTAACAATATGTTAATTACTTATAAATCTAATTTCATCTAGTATGTAAAAATTACTATAATGGATATTTTTTTTTCTACATACATATCATAATCAGTCGGTTCGGATAAATTAATATATGTATAGTCTATAATTCAATATAAAATTGCATAAATATTTCAGTAATAATACAGACACTTGTGATTGCAGCAGAAAATTTAAGAAAATCTAGATTTAGACTAGAGAAAATAATTTAATACTAATAATGGTTATATTGTGACTATATATGTAAGAAAATCTTTTATGTAGTAATATAATATCAGAAAATTAGAATTTAAATTCAAATAAATAATATTTTGATAAATTAATTTAATCATAATTTTTCATTTTTTTACATAAACATTATATAAGTTTTTAATGATCATCTTGGGGGATGTGGGCGCCTTGTGGTTGGAAACCGTTCTCATCAGCTACATAGGTTACAGTGTAAGTTTGACCATAGGGGCCAACGTAGGAGAATTGTCCACGGACGGCGATGGATTAATTTTCTTGACCGGCGTTGATGACCTGTCCTTGCTCAGAGGCGGAGATTCCGTTGCTGATTTCATAAATAAAAACACATATATAATTAACAAAAAGTGTTCAACCTTACACTTGTTGGTATCCATCCACACCGATGTTATCAAATTCTTGCCTAACCACGTCTTTTTCATCCTTGTATTGTGGAGCGGCGACGGCAACAGCTACAAGAACGGCGAGAACTACGATCTACGAAAACAAGAACAATTCAAAGTTCCATCAAATAATTACAATTAATGAATTACAAACCAATTTCATTGTGGTTTATTTTTGTTTTCCCTTCTATTGGAATTGAGAACTGTGCTCGAAATTTGGGAAGTATCATCTTTTATACCGAGAAAAAATTCGATCCTTTACGACCTTTACGTTACAGTTTTATTGGGTCCAGTGGTTATTTTGGTTTTATTTAAATTTTTGATGAACGATTTAATTTAAATATTAATCCGAACACATATTCGTACTTCAGGCAATTTAACCGAATTTGGATTATGTGTATGTATTGCGCAACAAATTTTTGTTAAATAAATTAAGATGTTTTACTTTTATATCAATTTAAGCAATTCGAATATTTTATTGATTTAATTATTATAAAATGAAGATCTGATATTATCTGACAGTTATGTCATATTCATAATTCTAAAATATGTATCATATTTAATATATTTACTCACTTGAATTTATTTTATTTAAATTTGAAGTACATCTTTATGATAAAACTTTAAAATTTTATTCCATCCTAACGATAGCGGAATAATATTTTCCTAAAAGAATATATCATGGACAAAAAATCAACAGCCGTATACAGAAAATCTTTATAAAAAATTCATTATACATATTATTTATTATAGATTAATACGAAATTATTTTAATAAATATTAAAACTATTAATGCTAAACCAATAACAATAATTTTGCAACATTTTGAATTATAAATTTGAAAATAATTTTATCATATATTTTTATTGTTTTATTTCTAAAAAGTTATATTTTTATATTAACTTTATATTTAAAATATTATAGTCAAATCAATTATTTGATAACTGTGAAATTAATATTAATATAATAATTAAAACAAAAAAAATAGTAGCAAAAAGGAAAGTTTTATTTATAATTTTTTTAAAAAATACATACATACTAAAATACTGAGATAAATATTAACAAATATGAAATAAATGTTATTTGCACTTATAATATTGTAATACAATCGATTGTTGCGTATGCGTTCCAGACATCCTAAAAAATAACTTTATCTCCTCTTTTTTAACACATTATAAATCTTCTTCATCATTGAGGTAGTTTTTGGTTTTGACTCGATTTTGTGTACTTTGCCTAAATTATTATTAATTGGTCTCACATCAGCGGTTGAGAGTTTTGTTCTTGCGATACGCTTCTTCGGTGGCGGTGCATAATTTTTCACTTCTTTCAGGACTATTGCAGTTGGTGGTTTGCATACTCTCTTCGGTCTCGGAGGTTCTGGTTCCATTACTTCCATCGGTTCAACAGGTTCCTCTTTGGATCTATATAAGGTAATATACTCATCTGTGTTTGAAGAGTCGGGAGGTGCGAGCATCTCCAAAGCATCTTCTAAACTAGTGTACTCTGAAAACTTATCCATCGATTTTGATTTCTACTAGAAAATATTAGTGTAACTGAAAAGTATGTTCACTCGCGAAGGCTTTCAGAATTGAACTGAAGATTTATGGAAAATGCGTTATATTTAAGTACAATTTCATTTATACCTGCCGCTAATGAAATAAGGGTAGAGGTGTTTATAATATTCTATAAAAAAGGGTTCTTATATTTCACCGAAAAATAACATATTTAAATAAATAGTACAAATGTTTTATTGCAGATATAATAATTGAGCGCAATAAAACTTCAGTAGGTAAATGGAAATCCCAAATATTATTGAAGATAACTTTGGTTATAGAGTAATTTTCAGTAATGGAAATTTATACGGTTAACAAAATTATAATATAATTTTAATTTAACCTTTTCCGCGTCGCATTTCGCCCAGCTGCCATCCGACTTACGAAGTGGCGACTCTCTGTTTCGGTTGCCTGGTCTTTCTTGTGGCCCTCCATAAAGAATATTGTGTTGCTTCAGTGAGACAAGCTGCTGAGGTAAGAATGTATTTCTTCGTTCTTTCGTATTTCGAGTAGCTCCTTCACATGTTTGGTAGCTCTATTTAGATTGGTTTTTACAGCTGAGTCACGAGTTTCCTGCCAGATCTTCCTCAGTTTTCTCTTATCCGTAATCGCCTTTTTAATATGTGCAGGGCAATCGTACAGGACTTCACTTGTATTCTTCTTAGGTGTAGCGGACCATGCTGCTGCCTGGATGGATTTAATTAGGCTCTCAACCGCGTCTTCCAGTTTAACTTTTGTTTTAAGGCTTATGCTGGTACTTAGTGATTCCTCCAGGCATTCCCTAAAGCATTCCCAGTCCGTTCGGTGACTACTTAGACTAACTGGTCTTCATATGTTTTTTTCCAAGTCAGGCGACAATCTAAGTATATTCCCAGGTACTTGGCTTCTTCAGCTTGCGGCTGCGGGGTGTCATTTAGAAAGACGAGTAGGCATGTTTGTCATCGCATTGTGAAAATAACATGTGTGGATTTTCTTTCGTTTGTCTTTTCAATCCCCTACCTTTTCAACCACTGTTGTATGTTGCATAGGCTTTCTTGTAAGAGTTGAAGCATGTATTGGGTCAGCGTCGGATACAAGTTGGATGTACTTACTTTTTAAATAATTTATTCCTGAATAACATACACTATAATATAATTATAATTTTTGTCGAGACCGATGTGGGCTTGAGATATAATTTATGTTTGTTACAAAAAAAAATACTTTGTTTAGATCTCTGTGGGGTGGAGTAAAAATATTTTGTTGATGTCTTGGAGGAGTTGGGTTAATGTCGGGTTATTGGAGTCGGCGTTGTGCGCTAACGCAGCTGGGGGATAAGGGATTTTTCTTTAGGAACTTTGGAGAGTGCTGCCCCTGAACAAAAGGGGTACAAAGAGTGAAAGGGTGGGATGATCATGAAGGGTGATGCGAGGCGACCTTGGAGTTTTTTTTTAACATGTTCGAGGATGTTTGGGAAGGAGACCAGGTTGTAGAGGGTGGAAGAGGGATGTCGGTAGTGGAGGCGAAGGATTTTGCGGATGCATTTGCTTTCAAACTGAAGGATCCTTTTTAGTTGTTTGGGGGGAGCAATGGTGTAGTATATTATGGGGTAAGTGAGGACTGGACGGATAAAAACTTTGTAGGTATGGAGGAGGGTTTCAGCGGGGCAACCACCCCGTTTGGAACGGAGGCAGGAAATGAGATTTAATCGCTGATTTGCTTTTTTGAAGCGGGAACTGAGTGCATGCTGGGTACTTATAGTATGCGATAGCTGGATTCCGATGTACGTAGCTGGTTTGGATTTGAGGATTCGGGAGTCCCACAGGGAGATGGAGAGGGGTTGGGAAGAGCGGATTCTTGGGCGATGGAATATTATGAATTGGGATTTGGAGGGGTTGGGTTTGATCCGGCACCTTCTCATCCAGGTCTCGAAGGTGCTGCTGCAAACTTGGAGGTTCCTGATAGCGATGGGGGCGAATCGGTTCGAGGACCAGATGACAGCGTCGTCGGCGTACTGTTGGATGTGGGTGTCCGGGTGGGCCGGAATAGGGATGTCGAAGCAGAAGTTGTTGAAGAGAATGGGGGAGAGGATGGCTCCTTGCGGGACACCTGAATTGATTAAGATAGGTGTTGAGGAGGCTTTGTCGACTTTAATTGATATGGATCTATTGAGGAGGTAGCTTTGCAGAAAGTTAGTGAGATAATCGGGGAAATTGAGGTGGATTAGTTTGTGGATCAGGCCGCAGTGCCACACTGTGTCGAACGCCCTGTGGATGTCTAGGAAAATTGTTGGTATGTGGCGGCGGGAATTAGCAGCGTTTGTGACGTGGGTTGTTAGGTTGAGAATGGCGTGTTGTATGGAGGTGTGGTTTGTAAAGCCGTATTGGTGTGTTGGGATGATGTTGTGGGAGGTGCAGTGTGTAAGGATTCTTTTGTGGACTATTTTTTCGAGGAGTTTACCTAGGACTTGAAGGAGAGAGATGGGACGGTAGGATTCGGGGACTGTGGGATCTTTGCCTGGTTTTGGGATCATGATGACGGAGGCGTGTTTCCACAGGGTGGGGAAGTGACCTATCCTTAGCGCGGAGTTGAAGATTTCCATGAGCCAATTCTGGGTCATCTCGGGGAGAGCCCGCACGATTTCGTCCGTGGTGATCTCCTCGTTGGTGGTGAGGAGAGAGGCCACTCGAGGCCGTGATGAGATTTCTTCTTCCACAGCCCGGTGGAAGGGTTCGTCGAATAGCGGGTCCTCGAGGTGGCAGGCGGATCTAAAGCATTCTGCGAAGACCTCGGATTTTTTTGCCTCGGTTCCACTTCATGCGGAGAGTAAGGTCGTTGGTCCGCTTCATCGTCCGGTATAGTTTCTTTAATTAGGTAAACGATTTCAGTGGGGAGCGGAAGGAATCTTTGGGAGATTATTTTGGTAGGGACGTTGTCATTTATGGCAGACTCTATAACTTCCTGAAGCGAGGTGACTGCGTTTTCGATGTCCTGTGAAGAGGAAAGCTGTAGAGGAGGAAGGAGAGTGCCAAGATGGATTTGTTCTTTCACCTCCTTCCAGTTTGCGTTTTTCCAATCCCGTATGAAGCGAATGCTGTTGAGCGGGTCCGCGCGAGAAGTAGCAGTCGCGACCAGCGGAAGGTGGTCGCTAGCCACTGGGGTGCCAATCCGAGCTAAGGGGTCAAAACATCCAGTCAGGTCCTCCGTGACCAGGATGTGGTCTATGATCGAAGAGCCTTGATGTGCGATGAAAGTGGGATCAGGGGAACTTAGGCGAATTAAAGGAAGGTTATTCAGGACTCCAAATATACAAACTCTTAAATTCAGAAGATGGCAATTCCATCTTTACAAATTCAATTTTCTTTATTGAAATTTCGAATTCAAATCTGTGCAATTGCAGAAAATCATGTAAATATATTATTTGGTCTGTTAAGTATAATCAATTTAATTATATAACAATTGGATTAAATATTGGTGTTGATTTATAGGAAAAATTATTTATTTTAAGTAAAACTAAAAAACTATGAATAAATTTTTTTTTTTATTATTAAATTTTATTTATTTGAATTATAAAAATAAATTTATTGCACTGAAATATGTTAATTATTATTCTTAATATTAGTAATTACTTAATATTAGTCTGCAGAAATAGTAGACAGTTTTCAACCGTTGGTATTTTAATGTTTCCTAAGGTCTTATAATGTTCTTCGCTCGTTCGCCAATATACGTTGGTACATACAAAATATCTTCTACTTTCCTCTCCTCACTTCACTTAGCTTGTGTTCATTGTGCAATTTTGCTGGGTTATATCATATTTTTAAGTCAGAGTTTTCTTGCTAGGTATGAAACCGTTTTGTATAAAAGATACAAAACTTTCCATTAAAAATTCAAATACTTAAAAAAAAATTGAATAAGAAATTGATGCTCGCTTTTGAGCTAAGGAAAATGAATCGTCAGTTTGCCATTGAGGAAGATGGTGGTGGTGTTCGCTTTAGAGGAAAGCGAAACGTAATTCCCGATTTGGCTATTGAAGATTAGTGGGCTGCTTGAAGAAGCCGAAGAAATGAGTACTTCCTGCTCGAGAAAAGAAAATGATGCCCAGGATCAGGTTATATAACTCGACCAATATCATCGTCTTTTCATAAATTGGCGCACTAACATAGGCGGCGCTAAGCGTTAAATCAAAACGTTGAAGAAAGACGTGTTTTGTAATTTTAATGACTTGATACAAAGACAGGATGTTGTGGAGGATATACTAACGGCAATGATAATTGAGGCAGCACTAATTTATCTAAACTGCAGAGTGGCAATATATCTAAAAAGTATAAAAGAATTTCGATTGATAACTATCCAAAATAAAAATAAAACATCCTGATGAGTTAAAGATGTTGATAGAAACCAAATGAATAAATTTGGAAATTGCTGTGGACAACTACAAAAAGTGTTGCAAATTCGCTCATCTGATAAAGAGGAGGAAGGTGTAGAAGAAAAAGAAGAGGAAGATGTTGTCGAACAAGAAGAAAACGATATAGAAGAAGAAGAGGTTATAGGAATAGAAGGAAGGTGATGAGGAATATATAAATGAAGAAGTGATTGTAGAAGGAGAAAACGGAAGAATATGCAAAAGAAGCAGACGAAGAAGGGTTGTTTGAAATTACAAGCCGAGAAGGATGCAGAAGGTGACCAAGCATAAGGAGAGGAGGTGATAAAAACTTTGAAATATAAAGATTTTTTATTGACGAGAGGATTCCTGAATGTTAGAAACCAACATCAACGGCGGACAAAATGGAGAGAATTGTTAAAAAAAAAATCTCATGGAAAATCTTCTCGATTTTTTTTATGCGCGAAAATGTAAATTTTAAATAATCAAATATATTCTTAAATACAACTTTGCATTACATAAATAATGTAAAACACAATTTTGATATTAAATTAAATTTATTTTATTTATACAAATTTATTCCAGCTGTAAAATAATATTAATAAAATTTCAATATTATTATATAATCATCAGATAAAATAATGATAATAGATTTATCTTTTTGAAGTACTTAATTATGTTGATTATCAAATTTATTCATTTTAAATAATCAAATATATTCTTAAATACAACTTTGCATTACATAAATAATGTAAAACACAATTTTGATATTAAATTAAATTTATTTTAATTAACAAATTTATTACAGCTCCAATATATTACAAAAAATAATTTATTTTAACACTACTTCACAGATTTTTCTAAAAGTATAGCTTTTAATAATTACACAATATTTATTTATAACAAAGTCTGCAGAAATTTTAAACAGTTTTCAACATTTAGTATAATGATGTTTCCTAAAATCACGCAATATTCTTCGCTAGTTCTCCAATCAACGGTGTTACATATTAAATGTAAAAGTACAAATTGGTTATTGTATGAGCCAAGACCCCTTTCTTGCTGCATTTTGGTCAAAATATTAATCACAGATATTAGCATTATCGAGTGTCAATAAAGATTAAAGATCAATAAAAACTAGGCACAGAAGGAAAAGTTATTTTCTGTTACGTCTGTACACAATTATTATGGAAAATTAAACAAGTTGTATTCATAATTAATAAAAGGTATATTAGTTTTATAATATATGTCGGAGCACGCGTACACACCTGATCAAACATCTTATGTGTTGGTACACAAAGAGACAATACTATTGAAACCAAATATTATAATTACTTTCAAATTATTTGCGGACCTCAGCGCGAGACAATAACATCGTTGTCAAACATCATTGTCTTCGCGCTGGGTCACGTTGATATTCCATCAGGATCACGTGAATATTTAGATCTGTCCAAACACCAGATATTTGCTTATTTGCTGTTCTTTTATAATAATTGCGACCGATTGGGTCGCAGCTCAAGACAATAGGACGAGGATAGAAAGAACACTATTGTCTTCATTATTTGTTTATTAAGTACACGTGTCGAGGACACGCACACATTCGGGAATCTTCTAGAAGGTAGGGGATTCCTCTGGAATGGGTGTGAGGGAAACAAGGCAGCAGAAGGACCGGCATAGAGACATTCAGATAGAGACATTGAGAGAAGAATGATCGGAGAGTTGCCAGAAGGGTCGCTGGGCTTGGATCTCTAGTCCTAAATTTGTAACAATGACTTCTCCACACGCCTAAATCGGAATCTAATCCTGACGCTCCGACATATATTATATAAATATATATATGATAACATTTGTAAATGGCACTAGCTCCTTAGAAAAATATTCTATATGTTATACTGTTTATCAACTATTTATCGTTGTGGTAACAGGGGGAAGAACAGTAGACTTTCATGTCCTTGAAGAGCATTTTACTGCCGAGCAGTGGCTTGCTGCATGTTTGGCATCTGAAGCAATCATCTGTCGCGTGAAAGTGCGATCCTTTTATGTTTACCCCTTGCTCTTCTGCACCGATGACCCGTAAGCATTTGGCACATTTGTCAGCCATCAACTTTTCGAAGCACTCGAGACATACGGGTTGTTTGTTCTCCACGACATAATTATTACCGGCCAACGCTGAATCACATTCAAAGCAGCAGAAATGCTTGACGTGGTAGGTTTCGTGCTGTGCCAGACAATATTCTTTGCACAGAATCAATTCATCACATGCATTGCATCGAGGAATACCTCTAATCTTTGCGTAATCTCTTAAGCAATACACATCGTCGCTTTCATTATCGTAGCAGTAGACGAAATCCGCTAAACTTTGGTTACAACCGGCGCACTTGAAGCATTCGATGTGCCACATCGAAGAGCACCTCTCGATTTCGATTGCATTGTCGTTCAACACTTGCTTGCACTTATGGCAATTCGATTTGGTCTCAACCTCGACCTCAGCCTTCACATCGCTCTCCTCTGGAATCTTCTCATGCACGATTTGCCCATAATTATCTAACAAAGGCTCATTATTCTCATCCAAAAACATAATAAATTGAGGTTCCTTGAAGCCCACCCTCTCACTTACAGATTGATCAATGATTGGTCTCTTGACTGCATCCAACTTTAATTTAATTGGCTCGTTTTGATCTAAAATTGGCGAAAAGTTCTGATCCAACAGAAGCGCACTAGCGGCGCCGGAATTTTGTTTAGTTGCATCGATTGCAACGGTCCTCGGCCTACCATAATCGTCATAAACGATATTCCCAGCTTCGTCCAAATAAACTGCTTCCTTGGGCAACTTCTTCCCTAACTTATTCAATGTATTCTCATCAATAATAGGTTTCAAAGCGGCATCTAAATTAACATTAATCCCATCAATTTGTGCGTATTTCGGCTGCGTGCGAATCGGCTTAATCGCATTATAAATAGGTGCACCATTTCTGTCGAGCAATTTTACAAATTTGGGTTTCAAATTGTGATCATATATAGGTCTTTTCAATCCATCCAAATCAACCATGATCGGTGAATTTGAAGCATCCAAAATTGGTTCCTTCTGAGCATCGAGCAGAACACCAAATATGGGCTCAATCTCGTTTCCGTATTTATCTCTGTTCACTTCCAGTTTATCAATCTTAGGATTACCGAAATCATCGTATATGGGACCCGAATTCTCGTTCAGACCTAACACAAACTCTGGCTTTTTGTTGATCACTTGATTCAAATCCAAAATTGCTTTTCCGTTTTCATCGTAATCTACCTTAATTCTTTTACCGTACGGATCTTTGATGACTTCCAAGTTTCCGTCCAGAAGTAATCCTTTCTGTAATGTACCTGAATTGTTGTCCACCAATATTGGGTCCTTGATCACCTTGCCGGAGTTGTCCAAGATCGGAGCACCGTTGGCGTGAAGCGGCATTGAATACTCAGGTTTTTTAAAACCAATCTTTTCCAAAACTGCCGAATCGATTATCGGTCTTCGGAAGGCGTCCAACTGAACACCTACTGGTTTTCCTAAAGCATCCCGAATCGGTGCATCATCTTTCAACAATAAACCATACTTGACTCTGATTTCCTTTCCAAATTTATCATAAATCGGATCCTTGACGTCAAGTGGTTTTTCCACGTTGATTTCCTTTCCATGGGCATACAACATGGATGCGAATTGCGGTCTAACGTTTCCTAACTTCTCGATTATAGAATCAGAAAGGATCGGAGTTCCAAACGGATCCAAATTCGTAACGAGCAGTTTTCCTGAATGCTTAATAGGATGACGATTCTTATCGAGCAATTTAGCAAACTTGGATGGCCTTTCAAATTTAAATCCGCTGGGCTTCAGTAAGTCGTATATCATTGGATCCCCTGTATGATCGATAATGCTGGCACCATTTTTATCTAAGATTTTGGCAAACTTAGGCACTTGATTGAAATTCCTAGGGATGATAGGCTGCGAGTACGCATCTAAAGGCACTTTGATCGGCGAGTTTGCTTGGTCTTTCATTGGAGCTTTGCTGCCATCGAGTAACAAGGCCATCTGTGGACGGATGCGGTTGCCGAATTTATCTAATATAACAGGTTCAGTGGCTTGTGCAATGACGTTTTTGATTGGTAGTCCTTGAGAATCCAAAATTGGCGCGCAATTCTTATCCAAAAGTAAAGCGTATTCGGCCTTAGCCAAGGGTCCAATAAGCTCTAGAATAGTAGAATCTATGATGGGGTTTCCATAGTAATCTAGAGTTGTTTTTATAGGATTTCCATGGTGATCTTTCAAAGGAACGCTGCTTTTATCCAATAACATGCCATATAAAGCCTGTGCGGGGTTACTGAAGCAATCGTTTATCTGTTGAAGCTTCTCCAATTCTGCTTCCAATTTGGGTTTTCCAAATGCATCGATATTCTCGTAATCATGCTTTCGTGGTTTTATCGACATTTTCTCCAAACCATGGCTAATATTCATCGACTTCAAATGTGCCACCTCGACGCAACTCATCTGTCCGCTCAGTTTATTCGTAATTAATTTAGCATCAACGGCAATCAACTTGCCGACACCTACACTGTGATCCTGGAGATGTTTCACGTAATCGCTCATTTTCTTCGTTTCGTCCTCTGTCAAAGCGTCGCAGAGGGTTGGATCCAGATCGTGCATTGGCATCTGTTTCTGCAATAACAACTTCCGATCTTTGGCCGCCTTCGAACCCTTGATTGGTAGCATTTCTGTAGGAATATCGCGCAAGTAATTTTCCACTACTTCTTTAGATCCTTTCGGTGCCCAATCCAACACCACCTCATCTTTCTTCCCCGGTAATACTAATAAAAAATAAAACGAAAAAGTTTTATACATTTGTAAATTATTTTGAAAGAAAGAATGCTCACCGAATCTTTGCGGCGTTCGGGGTTTGCTACCAAACAACTGAAATTGAGCCCATCCATGCAAGTCGTCATCGTGTACATCATGGTTTTCCTTGCCGCATTTACAACTTTTACAAATTTTACGCCAAAAATGTAAGTCAAGACCTAAAAATCAAACAATAATATTTATATATCTGGTTAGTTACATGTCATATTTTACATTAACTTTTAATGTTCACTTTACAAGAATAATATTTGTTCTAAAATTAATGTCAGAAAATCATCTACATGAAACTGAATAATACTTCATGTTTGGTCAAAATTTCTAACATTTCAATGCTATTTTTATATAAAACTTATATTTGTAAATCTTTAATAACTATAGGCTATTGGCTACATACAAAATGTTTAAGATTTTCGTTTCTTAATGTTTTGTTTGTCAACAAAGATTCAAAAAGTTTTATTTAGAATTTTAGAATTTGAAAATATAAATAAAAGTTATAGGTGATGGAATATAGTAAAAGTACTTTTAGAAATGAGTAAAGCTTTTATCAAATCTTATCTAAAGTACACTGCGAGAAATTTTATAAATTGTAACAAAAGGAGAGCAATAACATACATGAGTCACGGACGATTATGAGATGACTCAATCCCCTCAAGTAGGATTTCGTCTTCATTGATTTTATTGGTACATAGTCTATGAATAGTATGTATATCATCTTTGTGTTACTGACCTGGACATCCGGACTGGCATGTAAGACAGGGAGAACCGGCGCCGGCTTCGTGGCCCAGCCGTGCCTTCAATCTTCTCTCCCTTTTCGCCTCCAGCTCTCGAAGCCAGTTCGGTGCATTCACTTCTTCCGCATTCGCCCCAGCTATATCCATCGTCCTCACCAACGGCAGCAACACTCACATCTATAGTACGGACTTGACTGCCTTTCAACTTACCAGACTTCCGCCGATGATGAGAGACACAGCAAGCAACAGGTCGTTGCTTCAAATCGAGCACAGCACAGATCGTGCGCGAACCTCAGCAATCATAATAATAATGCACATCGCAGCACAATGCAAAAACATACTTCTCCCCTTCTTGGCGGTGTTGGTTAAAGCGACTGAGTCACACCAACTCTAAGACTCGTTTCAGGCAAGTGATCGAGGCTTATGTAAAATCTTATGTTTGGCCACTGCGGTGGCGTAGCAATCGAATCTTAGTTCAACAATAGTTCTTAGTAACGCGCCACTAGTAACTATCGCCAAATAATTAAAATTTTGAAAATTTATTACAAAAATGAAAATACATTATGTATATGAAATACTCATTACACATTTTAGTATGTATATTACATGAATTAAAACTAGGAATACAACTTGCGACCACTAATAGAAAAATATAAGGATTATTAAAAGCAATTTGCTTAAACTTATTATTGCCTCTTTTTATTATTATTGTTACATGAATATATTTTTAGTTGTCTTCTAGTTGTGTATCTGTTGCAATAAATATAATTATTGTTTATAAAGTAATATAACAAAAAACTTTTTCATTTGTAAGAAAAAACGGTAATATCGTCAAAATTTAATGCTTTTGTTTACCAATTGATTTTGTAAACATCAAGTCAAGTGATTAATTAGTGTGAATTAAGTATGCAACTTAACTCACAGATATCTTTGATTTTTTTAAATATTTTATTCCTTTATCTGTCTCTTCGATTTCGTGTAGATTTAAATTTTTTATATTCTTTTTGAACAATGGTTTAATATACTAACTATGAATTGGTTAATAAAGTTTGTCTTATATCCAAGATATATTGTTTTATCCAATATCATTAATCTTGTTTAGCAAACAAGCAGATTCTGGGCATCTGCATCACTTCGTCTACAAGATTCTCGAACTCCTTATTTTTCACTATGTCAGTCAATGCATTTATCATTTTATAATCTTTGAAAGATGTCCGCTTTCCAAGTAGCCTTCCTAAATTAACTTTAGTTGTCTAAGGTCCAAGTCAACCGCAATTTTATTGCCTGACTAAGATTTTGTAAAAACATTTTCTATTTACTAATTTCTGCTCACAACTAAAGAAAAATTGGGAATGGTAGAATATTGAAATGCACAACCATTTATACTATTTTCAAGTCAGGCTTTTCTTGTTAAAAGTAGAAATGTGACCATTTTGTAGAAAAGACAACTTCCCTTTCTATTAAAAATTTAAATTCTTGAAAATGTATCCCCAAAAATAAATAAATTTGAGCGTTTTATTGAAAAGACAACTTGAGATAAAGAAAAACTTGAGATATATTACCGGTTATTTCTTAGTTATAATTTGATTTGCAAGAATCGGATGAAACTTTTCATATACTAGATTTTTTAAATTTCGAATTTATATTAAAATAATTCAGACCAATTACAAATAGTGGAACTTTAAACTCATCCCCCATAAAATAATATGCCGTACGCTAACAATTTTTATGAACATAATAAAAATGAAATATATTTATAATTGTTCTTCAGGGATTTTAAATTCTCAGAATATTTCTGAATTTGCAAAAAAAATGTGTTCGGGATTTTAGAGCTCTTCAATAAGTTGAAGTGAACAAATGAATTATAAACAGCAGTTGAAAATTATTATGACGGGAAATGGTGTATTGACTAAATTAAGAATGTCGTGGGCCCTACACACATTACATTTTAAAATTTGTGGTCCCTTATTTTAACCAATAGTTCTACATCCCAACATTGTTTTTCAGCTACTGACTATTATATATTTTTAAGTAACCTATTTTATCTTAATTAAAGAAAATTATTTAATTATATTGTTTGGGGATGAAAATTTCTTAAATTAAAATTTTTGATATTAAATTTACTTTATTTTAATTATACAAACAAATTATTATTATTATTATTATACAAAATAAAACAGAAATTAATATATTTATATATTTTTTAACACTAGTTAACACATTTTTGTAAAATCTAATCTACAGCAAAGTCTGCAGAAATGCTAAACAGTTTTCAACCGTTGGTATCAAATTGTTTCTTAAACTCGCACAATATTCTGCGCTGGTTTGCCAATCAACAGCGTTACATATTAAATGTAAAATTACAAATTTGTTATTGTATGAACCAAGATTTCTTTCTTCTAACATTTTGATCATTAAGTTAATAATTGTAATTAGATATTCGATGTCCGGTTTGTCAAACGAGTAGATCGTTGGTATCTGCATCACTTCGTCCACAAGATCCTCGAACTCTTTATTTTTCACTAAGTCGGTCAAAGCGTTAATCATTCTATAGTCAATTAGACTTCCAGAAAGATGTCCGCTCTCCATGTAACCTTCCCGATTCATCTTTAATTGACTAAGATCCAAGTCAACTTCCATTTTTTTCCCAACTACGACAATATTTTGGAAAGTCATTTTCTATTTACTAACTTCTGCACACAACTAGAGGAAAACTAGGAATGGTAGAATATTGAAACGCATCACCATTTATACCATTTTCAAGTCAGGTTTTTCTTGCTAAAAGTAGGTATGCAACCGTTTTTTTCTTGCTAAAAGTAGGTATGTGACCGTTTTACTGAATGGACAACTTTCGAAGAAAAAACTGTTTAGTTTACTATTGTTAAGAATCATTGTAATTGCACTAAAATTTCAAATTCTTGATAACTTTCTTTCCCAAAAATCGAGAAACTTGAGATAGAATACCGGTTATTTCTTCGTTATAATTTGATTTTCAAAGATCAGATCAAACTTTTCATATACTAGATTTTTTAAATTTCGAATTTATATTAAAATAATTCAGACCAATTACAAATGGTAGAACTTTAAATTGATGTACCCCTCATCCTCCATAAAATAATATGCCGTACGCCGCTAACAATTTTTATGAACATAATAAAAATAAAATATATTTATAATTATTCTTCAGGGATTTTAAAATCTCAAAATATTTAATATTTTTCTGAAATGCTTGGGATTTCATGAAAATTTGCTTAAATTCATATTAATAGTAAAATCTTCACATAGAAGTAAACTGTTAAATATCATTAAGAACATATCAATACTATTATATAATTATGAGATTAAATAATGGTAACAGATTTATCTTTTTGTAATAATAAATTTAATTATTATTGATTATTAAACCAGTTAGTTGTTTTATGTAATAATAATAATATTTATTGGTCAGAAATGCAAAACAAAATTGCAATAATAATAATTAGGAAAAATAAAAAAGAAAACATAACATAACTGACCAAAGCAAAGGGCTATCGACCGTAGTCTTTCCGCTCGTGATTATTACAATATTAAAATACCATAAATATATACAAACAAAATAACAAACATAATTAACTCAAAAGATATTTTTAGAATGGGAAAAAAAAGAACAGCAGCCAGTTGTATACAAAAGAAAGGATCTTATAAGGATAGAAGGAATTCGAAAAGGGTTTGTACAGGATATTTAAATTTGGGGAGGATAGTCGAGTGTCTAGGGATGCAGAATTTTGAAAGGGAAGACAGATTTTATTCTTTGGAAACAAATCTATAGGATAGGGATTGATATCTGTCGAGGAAGGGAACAATTTCGGTTTTTATGTAGAGAAGATCTTTTGGAGAGTTGTGGAGTGGGTTGTTTGGATGTCGGATTTTGGTGAGGATACGAAGGGCAGAACGCTCGGACACGCAAAGGCTTTTTTGGACGGGATTTCGGCATTGGGAGAGAAGACGGAAACCGTATACAAGGGTTGGACGGCAAATGGATTTGTAGATGGATGTTTGACATTTAATGGATATTTCAGAATTGCGGATTAAATAATAAATATTTTTATTTAATTTATTTTTGTATTATATAAATAATAGACAACAAATTTTTCATATTAAATTTACTTTATTTTAAATATACAAACAAATTTATTACAGATACAAAATATTATAGAAATGAATATATTTATATATTTTTAACACTAGTTAACACATATTTGCAAAATCTAATCTACAGCAAAGTCTGCAGAAATGCTAAACAGTTTTCAACCGTTGGTATCAAATTGTTTCTTAAACTCGCACAATATTCCGCGCTGGTTTGCCAATCAACAGCGTTACATATTAAATGTAAAATTACAAATTTGTTATTGTATGAACCAAGATCTCTTTCTTTCAACATTTTGATCATTATGTTAATAATTGTAATAAGATATTCGATGTCCGGTTTGTCAAACGAGTAGATCGTTGGCATCTGCATCACTTCGTCCACAAGATCCTCGAACTCTTTATTTTTCACTATGTCGGTCAAAGCGTTAATCATTCTATAGTCAATTAGACTTCTAGAAAGATGTCCGCTCTCCATGTAGCCTTCCCGATTCATCTTTAATTGACTAAGGTCCAAGTCAACTTCCATTTTTTTCCCAACTGCGACAATATTTTGGAAATTCATTTTCTATTTTCTAACTTCTGCACACAACTAGAGAAAAACTAGGAATGGTAGAATATTGAAACGCACCACCATTTATACCATTTTCAAGTCAGGTTTTTCTTGCTAAAAGTAGGTATGTAACCGTTTTACTGACTGGACAACTTTCGAAGAAATAAATGTTTAGTTTACTATTGTTAAGAATCTTTGTAATGAAATGATGCTTTTTCGCTGAAAATTCAAATTCTTGAAAACTTTCTTTCCCAAAAATCGAGAAACTTGAGATAGATTACCGGTTATTTCTCCGTTATAATTTGATTTGCAAGGATCAGATCAAACTTATTATATACAAGATTTTTTTAAATATTTCTTTAAATTTTGAATTTGTATTAAAATAATTCAGACAAATTACAAATGATGGAGCTTTAAATTTATGTACCTCTCATCCCTCATAAAATAATATGCCGTACGCTAACAATTTTTATGACCATAATAAAACTAAAATATATTTATAATTATTCTTCAGGGATTTTAAATTCTCAAAATATTTCTGATTTTTCTGAAATGCTTGGGATTTCATGAAAATATGCTTAAATTCATATTAATAGTAAAATCTTTACATAGAAGTAAACTGTTAAAAATCATTAAGAACATATCAATACTATTATATAATTAAGAGATTAAATAATGGTAACAGATTTATCTTATTAAAATAAAACATTTAATTATTATTAAACCAATTAGTTGTTTTAAGTAATAATAATAATATTTATTGGTCAGAAATACAAAACAAAATTGCAATAATAATAATTAGGAAAAATAAAAAAGAAAACATAACATAACTGATCAAAGGGCTATCGACCGTAGTCTTTCCGCTCGTGAATATTACAATATTAATATACCATAAATATATACAAACAAAATAACAAACATAATTAACTCAAAATACATTCTTAAAATGAAAAAAAAAAAGAACAGCAGCCAGTTGGATATAAAAGAAAGGATCTTATAAGGATAGAAGGAATTCGAAAAGGGTTTGTACAGGATATTTAAATTTGGGGAGGATAGTCGAGTGTTTAGGGATGCAGAATTTTGAGAGGGAAGACAGATTTTATTCTTTGGAAACAAATCTATAGGATAGGGATTGATATCTGTCGAGGAAGGGAACAATTTCGGTTTTTAAGTAGAGAAGATCTTTTGGAGAGTTGTGGAGTGGGTTGTTTGGATGTCGGATTTTGGTGAGGATACGAAGGGCAGAACGCTCGGACACGGAAAGGCTTTTTTGGACGGGATTTCAGCATTGGGAGAGAAGAGGGAAACCGTATTCGAGGGTTGGATGGCAAATGGATTTGTAGATGGATGTTTGACATTTAATGGATATTTCAGAATTGCGGATTAAATAATAAATATTTTTATTTAATTTATTTTTATATTATATAAACAATAGACAACAAATTTTTGATATTAAATTTACTTTATTTTAATTATACGAACAAATTTATTACAGATACAAAATATTACAGAAATTAATATATTTATATATATTTTAACACTAGTTAAAACATTTTTGTAAAATCTAATCTACAGCAAAGTCTGCAGAAATTCTAAACAGTTTTCAACCGATGGTATCAAATTGTTTCTTAAACTCGCACAATATTCTGCGCTGGTTTGCCAATCAACAGCGTTACATATTAAATGTAAAATTACAAATTTGTTATTGTATGAGCCAAGACCTCTTTCTTCCAATATTTTGATCATTAAGTTAATAATTGTAATAAGATATTCGATGTCCGGTTTGTCAAACGAATAGATCGTTGGCATCTGCATCACTTCGTCCACAAGATCCTCAAACTCTTTATTTTTCACTAAGTCGGTCAAAGCGTTAATCATTCTATAGTCAATTAGACTTCCAGAAAGATGTCCGCTCTCCATGTAGCCTTCCCGATTCATCTTTAATTGGCTTAGGTCCAAGTCAACTTCCATTTTTTTCCCAAGTACGACAATATTTTGGAAATTCATTTTCTATATTCTAACTTCTACACACAACTAGAGAAAAACTAAGAATGGTAGAATATTGAAACGCATCACCATTTATACCATTTTCAAGTCAGGTTTTTCTTGCTAAAAGTAGGTATGCAACCGTTTTTTTCTTACTAAAAGTAGGTATGTAACCGTTTTACTGAAAAGAGAACTTTCGAAGAGAAAACTGTTTAGTTTACTATTGTTAATAATCATTAAAATGAAATAATGCTTTTTCGTTGAAAATTCAAATTCTTGAAAACTTTCTTTCCCAAAAATCGAGAAACTTGAGATAGATTACCAGTTATTTCATCGTTATAATTTGATTTGCAAGGATCAGATCAAACTTATTATATACAAGATTTTTTAAATATTTCTTTAAATTTTGAATTTGTATTAAAATAATTCAGAACAATTACAAATGGTGGATCTTTAAACTTATGTACCTCTCATCCCCCATAAAATAATATGCCGTACGCTAACAATTTTTATGACTATAATAAAACTAAAATATATTTATAATTATTCTTCAGGGATTTTAAATTCTCAAAATATTTCTGATTTTTCTGAAATGCTCGGGATTTCATGAAAATAAACTGTTAAATATCATTAAGAACATATCAATACTATTATATAATTAAGAGATTAAATAATGGTAACAGATTTATCTTATTAAAATAAAACATTTAATTATTATTAAACCAATTAGTTGTTTTAAGTAATAATAATATTTATTGGTCAGAAATACAAAACAAAATTGCAATAATAATTAGGAAAAATAAAAAAGAAAACATAACATAACTGACCAACGTGCTATCGACCGTAGTCTTTCCGCTCGTGATTATTACAAAATTAATATACCATAAATATATACAAACAAATTAACAAACATAATTAACTCAAAAGATATTTTTAGAATGAGAAAAAAAAAGAACAGCAGCCAGTTGTATACAAAAGAAAGGATCTTATAAGGATAGAAGGAATTCGAAAAGGGTTTGTACAGGATATTTAAATTTGGGGAGGATAGTCGAGTGTCTAGGGATGCAGAATTTTGAGAGGGAAGACAGATTTTATTCTTTGGAAACAAATCTATAGGATAGGGATTGATATCTGTCGAGGAAGGGAACAATTTCGGTTTTTATGTAGAGAAGATCTTTTGGAGAGTTGTGGAGTGGGTTGTTTGGATGTCGGATTTTGGTGAGGATACGAAGGGCAGAACGCTCGGACACGGAAAGGCTTTTTTGGACGGGATTTCGGCATTGGGAGAGAAGAGGGAAACCGTATTCGAGGGTTGGATGGCAAATGGATTTGTAGATGGATGTTTGACATTTAATGGATATTTCAGAATTGCGGATTAAATAATAAATATTTTTATTTAATTTATTTTTGTATTATATAAATAATAGACAACAAATTTTTCATATTAAATTTACTTTATTTTAAATATACAAACAAATTTATTACAACTACAAAATATTACAGAAATTAATATATTTATATATTGTTTAACACTAGTTAACACACTTTTGTAAAATCTAATCTACAGTAAAGTCTGCAGAAATGCTAAACAGTTTTCAACCGTTGGTGTCATGTTATTTTTTAAACTCGCAAAATATTCTGCGCTTGTTTGCCAATCAACAGCGTTACATATTAAATGTAAAATTACAAATGTGTTATTGTATGAGCCAAGACCTCTTTCTTCCAACATTTTGATCATTATGTTAATAATTGTAATAAGATATTCGATGTCCGGTTTGTCAAAGGAGTAGATCGTTGGCATCTGCATCACTTCGTCCACAAGATCCTCGAACTCTTTATTTTTCACTAAGTTGGTCAATGCGTTAATCATTCTATAGTCAATTAGACTTCCAGAAAGATGTCCGCTCTCCATGTAGCCTTCCCGATTCATCTTTAATTGACTAAGGTCTGGACTTTGAATCCAGCGATCCGAGTTCAAATCTCGGTGGAACCTAAATATTTTCGTCCAACTCAAAAACTAAAAAATCGAGATAATACTATACATTTAAAGAATACAATGTATTCAACACTTTAAAATATAATGACAGAAGGTTTTGCATTCATTTGTCTTTCAATTAAAATAGTAATTCATATTTTAATGTAAATAAAGTATTAAGGTTAAATATAATTTAAAAATCTGGTAAAAACGAAATCGTGTAAATAGGATAGGATAGGTGTATTAATAAATAAAAAAAAATCTTCCATCGTAACCGAATATTAAAACTGACAAAATTGATATAAAAGAAAAAAGTTATTTCTTTATTTTCTTCATGTTATAAAATAAATTCGTTTACTGAAATTGAATGATTAACAATACATGTGATAAAAGCGTGGTTATTTCCTTTTTTCAAAAAATACTGCCGATACTCCAATCGGGCGCCGTTCAATACCTCCATAAATCGTAGTGGAATTTCGCGAGGGATGGCGCTCCACAGTTTATCGAGCTCATAAATTACATAACAGTCGCATATACATAACATATACAGAACAGTATACAGAAATTTACAATCAGTGGTGAAGAGATCCGATCGTCTCAAGACATCCCGCAGTGCAAGTACGCCTAAAAAAGCTGAACCATCCACGTCCACCAAATGCTCCGTATCAAAGCGTATGCTTCCAGCAGTAACCGCCTCGTCCAAACATAACCTCAAAAGACTCCTCCGCTCTCTTAATAAACTCAATTACACCGACTCCGTCTCGCGCTTCTCCAGCTCCTAGATCACCGCGTTTGGCTTCATCGCCGACCTCTTCACCTAGGATTTACAAGTGGCGCGTCGATAACATCCCCGTCGCTAATTCCACGCCGACCTTTATGACAAAGCTGCTGCGAACATTTGAATTCGGCATGAATTTCAATAAAAGCACGGAAGATCTTAAACTTAAAGGCACTACAGCTTTCATCACTTCTGCTGACGCCAAGCTGGGAGAGAAGCTAGCGACACTGCCGAACCGCCTAGGGCACCCATCCGTTTCGATTTCTTTCCTTTCCTTTCGTCGCAACAATGGCATGAACAGTGCTCCTCCCCGCCAGTCCTCATATTCTTGTGTATTGAAAGGAGTACACAAATCCATTACCATGGAGGAAGTGGAGGACGCCCTGCAGGATCATCATCTTCGACCTTCAAAGCTGTGGCGTATCACTTTGAGGAAGACCGGAGAACCCACTACCTTGGTAAGGATTTTATCAAGGCACGAGGAGGACGTTTTGAACCTTATCTAAGACGGGCTGAAACTCCTGGGTGAGCGCTTACGCGCCGAAACTTCCCATCTTTCTCCAAACCAGCCTCTGCAAGAGCCAAACCTGCGGCCTATATTCCGGCCCGCACGCAACAAATTTCTGCACGCAGACCGCCGAGACTATACCCAAGTGTGCAAACTGTGGAGGTACCCACGCCGCAGCCATAGCTGCCCCAGCCGCCCAAAGGCCCTCATCTCGCCAGAGCTTGTCGCCCCTTTGAAGATGACTGAACAACCGCACGACACCAAGGACGATTGGCTCAGAGGACTCGTAATCGCTCTTCTCAACGCCTTCCCCAACAACAGAGAGATGATCTACCAGACTCTCCTCTCCTCACTTTTCTATGCCACCGAGAAGAAAGTCCACCTTCTAATATGTGGTAACCAACTCAGCATCGGTATACAGGACCCGAGCACACCCACATCTCTTCTCACACTTTCTCCTCCAAGCTCATAATTATGAAAAAAAAAAAAAAAAATAAAATAAAAATATATAAAAAACAAACAATAAAAAAAATATATTTAAAAAAAAAAAATAAAAATAAAAACGTAAAAAAAAAACTCATCTCTTTTATAACTAATACCGAACTACTAACATCGCCACACCTAACATCGCCACAATCAACGTCCGAGGCTGGAGGAATAAGAAGTAATTGCTCCAAAACCTGTTGTCCTCGGAACACATCGGAATTCTGGCTATCCAGGAGACCTACGCGTCCAGCCGGAATATTGTAAAATTGCCCTACCATGCCATGTATGTCTGCCAAGGAGAGACTCACAGCGGAGGGGTCGCCATAGCAGTCAACAGGAGTATACCCAGCCGCCCACTCCCAATTCCACCAGAGTACGACATTCCCAACGCTGTAGCAGTCACAACCCTTTGGCAAGGTAAAATGCTATCGATCTTCGCAATATATAACCGCCCCCATGTCCCCCTTCCTACTTCCTTCTTCGAGTTCGCTGCCTCCTTCGCCCCTGCCATCATTCTAGGTGATCTCTTCTTCTTCGAGTCCTGAATAACCTTCCTTTAATTCGCCTAAGTTCCCCTGATCCTACTTTCATCGCACATCAAGGCTCTTCGATCATAGACCACATCCTGGTCACGGAGGACCTGACTGGATGTTTTGACCCCTTAGCTCGGATTGGCACCCCAGTGGCTAGCGACCACCTTCCGCTGGTCGCGACTGCTACTTCTCGCGCGGACCCGCTCAACAGCATTCGCTTCATACGGGATTGGAAAAACGCAAACTGGAAGGAGGTGAAAGAACAAATCCATCTTGGCACTCTCCTTCCTCCTCTACAGCTTTCCTCTTCACAGGACATCGAAAACGCAGTCACCTCGCTTCAGGAAGTTATAGAGTCTGCCATAAATGACAACGTCCCTACCAAAATAATCTCCCAAAGATTCCTTCCGCTCCCCACTGAAATCGTTTACCTAATTAAAGAAACTATACCGGACGATGAAGCGGACCAACGACCTTACTCTCCGCATGAAGTGGAACCGAGGCAAATTTTGGGATCTGTTTAAAACATTAACTTGCAGAAAGCCCGCTTCCACATACCCAATCAAAGCCTGCCCAATGCAGACGAGGAAAAATCCGAGGTCTTCGCAGAATGCTTTAGTCCGTCTACCACCTCGAGGACCCGCTGTTCGACGAACCCTTTCACCGGGCTGCGGAAGAAGAAATCTCATCACGGCCTCGAGTGATCTCGTCACGGCCTCGACGAAATCAAAACCTCCATCAAAGCCCGAAGGAAGAGGTCAGCGCCTGGATTGAACGGCGTCACATGGGTCATCGTGCGTTCTCTCCCCGAGACATCCCAGAATTGGCTCAGGGAAATTTTCAACTCCGCGCTAAGGATAGGTCACTTCACCACCCCGTGGAAACACGCCTTCGTCATCATGATCCCAAAACCAGGGAAAGATTCCACTCTCCCCGAATCCTACCGTCCCATCACTCTCCTCCCAGTCCTAGGTAAACTCCTCGAAAAATAGTCCACAAAAGAATCCTTACACACTGCACCTCCCACAACATCATCCCAACACACCAATACGGCTTGACAAACTACACCTCCACTCAACACGCCATTCTCAACCTAACCACCGCTGTTAATTCCCGCCGCCACATACCAACCCTTTTCCTAGACATCCACAGGGCGTTCGACACAGTGTGGCACAGTGGCCTGATCCACAAACTAATCCACCTCAATTTTCCCGACTATCTCCCTAACTTTCGGCAAAGCTACCTCCTCAATAAATCCTTCCTCAACCCCTTTCATAATCAATTCAGGTGTCCCGCAAGGAGCCATCCTCTCCCCCATTCTCTTCAACATCTTATGTTTCGACATCTCTTTTCCGGCCCACCCGGTCAGCCACATCCAACACTACGCCGACGACGCTGTCATCTGGTCCTCGAACCCATTCGCCCCCATCGCTATCAGGATCCTCCAAGTTTGCAGCCGCACCTTGGAGACCTGGATGAGAAGGTGGCGGATCAAACCCAACCCCTCCAAATCCCAACTCATAACATTCCATCACTCAAGAATCCGCTCCTCCTAACCCCTCTCCATCTCCCTGTGGGACTCCCGAATCTTCGAATCCAAACCAGCTACGTACATTGGAATCCAGCTATCGCATACTCTAAGTACCCAGCATGCACTCGGTCCCCGCTTCAAAAAAGCAAATCAGCGATTAAATCTCATTTCCTGCCTCCGTTCCAAACGGGGTGGTTGCCCCGCTAAAACGCTCCTCCATACCTACAAAGTTTTCATCCGTCCAGTCCTCTTTACCCCATAATGTACTACACCATTGCTCCCCCCCAAACAACTAAAAAGGATCCTTCAGTTTGAAAGCAAATGCATCCGCAAAATCCTTCGCCTCCACTACCGACATCCCTCTTCCACCTGGTCACCTTCCCAAACATCCTCGAACATGTTAAAAAACTCCAAGGCCGCCTCGCATCACCCTTCATGATCATCCCACCCTTTCACTCTTTGGGCAGCACTCTTCAAAATTCCAAAATAAAAAATCCCTTATCCCCCAGCTGTGCTGGCGCACAACGCCGACTCCAATAACCCGACATTAAGCCAACTCCTCGAAGACATCAACAAAATATTTTTACTCCACCTCACAGATATCTAAACAAAGTACTTGTTTTTCTTTTTTTTTTGTAACAAACATAAATTATATCTCAAGACCGCAAGAGGCATAAGCCCACATCGATCTCCACAAAAATTATAATTATATTATATTGTATGCAATTCAGGAATAAATTATTTAAAAAGTAAGTACATCCAACTTGCATCCGACGCTGACCCAATACATGCTTCAAACCTCTTACAAGAAAGCCTATACAACATACAACTGTGGTTGAAAAGGTGGGTGATTGAAAAGACAAATGAAACAAAATCCACACATGTCACTTTCACAATGCGATGACAAACATGCCTACTCGTCTTTCTAAATGACACCCCGCAGCCGAAGCTGAAGAAACCAAGTACCTGGGAATATACTTAGATTGTCGCCTGATTTGGAAAAAACATGTGAAGACAAAGAGGAAACAACTGGCACTCCAATACTCGGAGTTGTCTATTGAAAATAGACAAATCTTAATATATAAAGCCATTCTAAAGCAAATATGTACATACAGAATTCAACTGACCCCCACAGCCTGCAACACGACCATTGACTTAATTCAAAGATATCGATAAAGAAACTGAGGTTGATCATGAACGCACCATGGTATTCAACAAATGCAGAAATCCATTTGTTTACCGACACCAACCTGGTAAGGGATGAAATAAAAAAAAAACAAGTACAAACTACTATCATCGACTAGAAGATCACCCTAACCACCTAGCAGCAGGGTTAACCGACATAATCAATTTTCGTCGGAGACTGAAGCGTTTCAAACCTGAAGATCTGCAAAATCGATTACAATAACTGTATGAAATGAGTGACAAAAGTGTGTTCTAAGTGAGAGATGGTTGCTGGACCTTTTGAATATTGTCAGTCCTGCAGCTCATTATCCACAGGGATATATTGCTGGAATTTAAGGGAAAAAAAATAAATTATTTATTTCAACGAAATATAACATGACTTTTTTATAGAATATTATAAACACCTCTACCCTTATTTTATTAGCGGCAGGTATAAAAGAAATCGTATTTAAATATAATGCATTTTGCATAAATCTTCAGTTCAATTCTAAAAGCCTTCGCTAGTAAACATACTTTTCATTTTTCTAGTAGAAATCAAAATAGATGGATAAATTTTCAAAGTACACTAGTTTAGAGGATGCTTTGGAGTTGCTCGCTCCTCTTCAAACACAGATGAGTATATTACCTTATATAGATCCAAAGAGGAACCTGTTGAACGGATGGAAGTAATGGAACCAGAACCTCCGAGACCGAAGAGAGTATACAAACCACCACCTGCAATAGTCCTGAAAGAAGTGAAAAATTATGCACCGCCACCGAAGAAGCGTATCGCAAGAACAAAACTTTTAACCGCTGATGTGAGACCTATTAATAACAACTTAGGACACGTACACAAAATCGAACCGAAATCAAAGAGTACATCGATAATGAAGAAGATTTATAATGTGTTAAAAAAGAGGAGATAAAGTTATTTTTTAGGATATTTGGAACGCATACGCAACAATCGTTTGTATTACTACATTATAAGTGCAAATAACATATATTTCATATTTGTTAATATATGTCTGAGTATTTTAGTATGTATTGTTTTTTTAAGTTATAAATAAAGCTTTACTTTTTGCTACTAATTTTTTTGTTTTAATTATTATATTAATATTAATTTCACAATTATCAAATAATTGATTTGTTTTTAGAAATAAAACAATAAAAATATATGATAAAATTATTTTCAAATTTATAATTCAAAATGTAGCAAAATTATTGTTATTGGTTTAGCATTAATAGTTTTAATATTTATTAAAATAATTTTGTATTAATCTATAATAAATAATAGTGCAAGTGCAGCGTGAGACTTGGCGGCGATCGCACGTGTTTTCGTACGCTCTCGACGTCTGATAGTACTCTATCGCTTGCAGCTGTATTTTTTTTGAGGAGCAAACCTCGATAAAACTGAAACTCAAGGTGTTATTCGTACCGTGCTGAGCAGTGCATGGCCCTGCAAGAGTGGGTCTTTAACGGTGACCTCCAGATACCTGGCTACCTCCGGTTGTAATTTGCCTTGCTGTGGTAAGCCGGCTCTGCTGCAGTTGACGTGTAATTCCGAGCATACTCGTGGGATCAAGATGAGTAAAAATTTAAAAAAAAATTCAAGTGAGAGCCCTGCCTCCAAAAAAACAGGGAAAGTTCTCGATCTTGAGAAGGAGGACAACCATCCCCGGTTCCTGATCGTAAAAAAATTGATGGGACTAATTTCGATAAACTGAGTCCTTTCATTATAGCAAAGGCTATGTATGGAATTATTGGAGAAACTAAGACGATTAAAAAAATAAAAGAAGGTTTGTTGGTGGAAGTGAACACCAACAAACAGTCACAGAGATTATTGCAAATAAAGATTTTTAACGATCTTCCTGTGGAAGTGACCCCACATAGAACTTTAAACTACAGTAAGGGTGTAATTTATTGCCTTCTTAACTGTAGTGAGGAAGAAATTCTTGAAGGATTAAAAGACAGTAACGTCTCAGATATTAGACGGATAAAGAGACGGTGAGCTGAGGGATTCTGCTTCTCTCGTGGTGAAGTTTAAGTCTCCAGAAGTTCCCAAGAAGCTAAAGATTGCCTTTTATAGCCTAGAGGTGAGACCGTACATTCCCAGCCCTTTGAGGTGTTTTAGATGCCAAAAGTTTGGACACAGCGCAACGAGATGTACGGGGGATCATGTCTGTGTCTGTGGCAGGCTGCCGCATGATCGTGAGCCCTGTAAGGACCCACTTAAGTGTATAAATTGTGGTGGTGACCATTCTACTAGATATAATAAGTGTCACAAATTTATCGAAGAGGCTCAAATTCAAAAAATTAAAACTTTGAATAAAATTTCTTACATAGAAGCACGAAAAAAAGTTTTGCCATTCAATAGTACAAGTTCATATGCTAGTGTGGCTTCTTCCCCGGTCTCGGCCTTGCCGGCTCGGGGTTTTAGCATTGAGGGGCTTGCGGCTGCCTTAGTGCCGCTGATCGTCCGGGCCTTGAGGCAGAAAAAGACCAGGAAGAAAAAAGACAGAAATAAATATACCTCTACTGGGTAAAAAAAGGCACAACACCAGACAAAACCCAAATGAAGAAGCGGCGCAGGGAAAAAATGCTAACACAGTTTTTCAACTGCTAAAGCAGCTCGAAGAAGCTAGGCAAAAAGTTTTAAGTCTTGAAAAAAACTTAGAACAACAACTACAGCAGCAAATCCAATCACAACAAATACAGAGCCAGGAACCTTCACAACCAAAACAACCACACAACCACATTGAAGGTAGTCGGCAATAAACAGGTGAAAGTACAGCCAAATTCAATAAACGACTACAGACATATAAGGGAACTAATAAAAGCACGAAATATACAATGTCATTCATACCAGCTGAAATCAGAGAGATTATTTAGGGTAGTTCTCCTAAACATGCATTTCTCTTGCAGTACAGACGACATAAAAGCGGAATTAGAGGAACTGGGACACACCGTGTCCAATATTACTAACGTCAGAAGTAGCAAGGATAAAACAAAAAAAATATCAATGTTTTATGTAAATTTAAAACAAAAAGAAAATAACAAAGATATCTACAAAATAGAATATCTGTTACATCAGAAAATTTCATTTGAGGCACCGCGTAAAGTAAGGGAAATCTCACAGTGTCTTAGATGCCAAAACTATGGGCACACAAAAATTATTGCTCCAAGCAGCCACGCTGTGTAAAATGTGGGCAGCAACACCAGACCAGTGACTGTGTGAAATCTCCAGATACACCAGCTAAATGTGCATTGTGCGAGGTTAGCCACCCTGCCAACTATAAAGGATGCACGGTTTACAAAGAACTGAAACAGAAAGCATATCCCACTCTTAGGCCAAAACAAACAACAGCAACACCTACTGCTATAATACAAAATAAAACAACAACACCGGGCATATCATATGCACAGGCAACTAACAAAAAACCTACTCCAATATCCAATAGTGACACACAACCACAAGTATCATCTCTTCAATTTCAACAAATGTATGATATGATGTTTCAACTCATGGGAAGACTGGACACTATGTTCGTTCTTATCACGGAGCTAGTCAAGAAGTTAAAATGAATAAATGTTTAAAGTTTGCAGGCTGGAATGCTAATGGCCTAGTCCAGCACGGCGAAGAAGTAACATATTTCATTAAAACAGAAAAATTGGATGTAATACTGATATCGGAGACTAGGTTTACTAACAAAAGTCATATAAGCATACCTGGTTATACCATTTATGAAACTAGTCATCCCGATGGTACAGGACATGCAGGAACAGCTCTTATAATAAAGAATGCAATAATACACCATGTATTGCCAAAATACCAAAGAGAGCATCTGCAAGCCACGAGTGTTGTTATTGAGGACTGGACGGGCCCACTTACTCTATCGAGCATGTACTGTCCACCGAAACACAACAATAAGATGGAGCATTTCACGGATTTCTTCAAGACATTGGGGACTCGTTTTATCGCTTTTGGTGATTACAATGCGAAGCACACCAGATGGGGCTCACGGCTTATTACCACCAAGGGCCGGGAACTTCTGAAGGCAGTCCAATCATGTAACCTATGGCCTTTATCAACAGGCAGACCGACTTATTGGCCAACAGATACAGCCAAGCAACCAGATCTGTTCAATTTTGCAGTGGTTAAAGGGATCGCCAATAATTACTTTCATGTGGAGTCGTCCCTGGATCTTTCAAATCATTCACCGGTTCTTGTTACCGGAGCGAGAAAGGCCTCCGGCGCTCTGTAGCAGACAAACGGACTGGAGTCTGTTTAGAACTCACCTGGACTCGTCTCTGACAAAGAATATTAATCTAAAATCGAATCAAGATTTGGAAAAATGTAGTAGAACAGCTGACCACATCTATACAGTCGGCTGCATGGAGTGCTACACCAACATCAAAATCATCTCAAACAAGGTACAATTGCCCAGCAAATATTACAAATATGATCAGGGAGAGGAGAAGGTTGCGAAATATCTGGCAACGGACTCACGATCCTTTGGACAAAACTATACTGAATAGGGCAACAAGGCAACTAAAATCTCTTCTGGCAAATCAAAAGAACGGAGCACTATACGACTATCTTATTGGACTCACACCAACACAAGCCTCTAATTATTCATTATGGAGAGCAACCAGACAAATGAAACAACCAATTGAAAGAGTCTCTCCGCTTCGCAAGCTGGATGGCAGCTGGGCGAGGAATGACAGAGATAGGGCTGATTTGTTTGCAGATCACCTTGCCAATGTCTTTCAACCATTTCCATCAATGCTAACATCGCCATTTCAAATGACACTCCCTATAACGCCATTCACTGTGAATCAGACAAGGCTAATGATAAAGGGATTAAAACTGAGGAAGGCACCAGGATACGATCTGATAACAGCGGAAGTGCTGAGACAATTACCAACTGTAGGGCTAAAGGTAATAACATTAATATTTAATGCCATCCTGCGGTCTGGTTGCTATCCTTTGCAGTGGAAGGTAGCCCAGGTGATACTCGTAGCCAAGCCAGGGAAGCCACCGGATGCAGTGACCTTTTACCGACCCATTAGCCTTTTGCCGGTTCTCTCCAAGCTTTTTGAGAAACTTCTAATGAACAGACTCAGGCCTTGGTTGTTTGAGAATGGGGTAGTGCCGGACCATCAATTTGGTTTTCGGGGGCGGCATGGTACCGTAGAACAAGTACACCGTGTTGTTACCGAGATCAATCAAAGTTTAGAAGAGAAAAGGTACTGCTCTGCGGCGTTCTTGGATATATCGCAGGCTTTCGATAGGATTTGGCATGTGGGACTGCTGTATAAGCTGAAGAGGTCTCTTCCACACGTGTATTTCAGCATCTTGAGGTCATATCTGACAGGAAGGCACTTTCGTGTTAGAGTGGGTGACGAAGTGACGGCGTTGCATCCGTTCTATGAAGGCGTTCCACAGGGTAGTGTGATGGGTCCTCTGCTGTACCTGATATTCACGGCTGATCTACCAACGTCGGAGGAAGTAACTGTGGCCACCTATGCTGACGATACTACAGTCCTGGCATCGCACAACAATCCAACAACTGCTTCCCGACTGCTCCAAGTTAGCTTGGATGATATACAGTGTTGGCTCAGGAAATGGAGGATTCGAGTTAACGAAGTGAAGTCTGTTCATGTGACTTTCACAATGCGCCGAAAAACATGCCCACCTGTTACTCTTAATAATTGTATCTTGCCACAGAATGATGAGGCCAAGTATCTGGGCATTCATCTGGATAGGCGTATGACTTGGAAGGTACATATTGTCAAAAACAGGAAACAAATAGCTTTGAAGATAGCTAGCTTACACTGGTTAATAGGCAGAAACTCTCATACAACACTGGAGAACAAGCTACTCATTTACAAGGCAATAATTAAACCAATTTGGACTTACGGCATCCAGCTGTGGGGATCTGCTAGTAAATCGAATATAAATGTAATCCAGCGGTCTCAATCAAAAACTTTGAGACAAATTTCCAATGCTCCTTGGTACGTTACAAACGAAGAAATTCATGTAAACACCAACATACCGTTTGTGGAGGAAGAGATTGCAAGGGCTAGTAGAAGATATCAACAGCGATTACAAGTGCATCCAACACCCTGGCAACGAACTTGTCCAACACAAATAATGACCTTAGAAGACTGAAGAGGTTCAAGCCGCAGGACCTACCAAATCGTTTCATTTGATGTGCGGTGATTTGTGATTACGTGATAAGACATATTAAAAGGATGGTCACTGGACCAATCCTTTATTACTTAATTTATTTATGTTCATTTGCGTCAAACATCAAGCTTATTGTTTTTTTTATTGTTTGGTTTTTTTTAATAATAATAACAGATTGCTTGAATAAAAAGGGGAAAAAAAATATATTTATTTATTTATCAAAAACAAGTTCCAAATTATGGAAAAAATTATCCAATGGAACTACAATGGCTGTGAGTCACAAATATGCGAATTAAAATTGATAATATATAGACAGTCTCCTGTATGTATATGTCTCCAGGAGACCCACTTCAGGCCTTTGCAGCCATTCAACCTCGACGGATACGTGGTGGTGCGCAGGGATGTTATTCCGCGTCTTCGAGCAAGTGGTGGAGTGGCTATTATACTAAAAAACAACGTCCCATATAATAAGATTTCATTAACTACCAATCTGCAAGCTATCGCATGTAGACTGAAATACCCTTTTTTGGCCACGATATGCTCCATATAACTTCCGGATTCTGACTGGGGCACTGATGACCTTCTGGATTTGATGAGGCAGTTGCCTCCACCCTTTCTGCTTCTTTAACGCCCATAGTCCATTGTGGGGTTCTATATCTAGGAATACCAGGGGGGTGATGGTGGAGAGGGTCCTTGAAGTTTCCAGCGCGATCCTACTTAACTCTTGTCAATCAACTCATTTTAGCGCTGCTGGTGGTTCTTTCTCTTCTATTGACTTATCCATTTGCTCCCCGTCTTTGGCGCCGTGCTTGCGGTGGAGTACTCTAGACTCCATGCACGGGAGCGACCACTTCCCTATCATTGATTCGGGTGCAATGAGGTTTCCCAGACTGGTTCCTAGGCGGTGGTGCCTCGACTCCGCTGACTGGGGGTCTTTCTGTGCGAACTTGATGCTACCTCGTATTCCTCGAACCTCTGGGAGGGTCGCTGGAGGATCTGTACCTTGGTGGAATGAAGATATAAGGTCGCGGATTCGAGAAAAGAAGAGGGCCTTAAATAGATTAAAAAAAAACACTCGGAGGAAAATCTTGCAGCGTTTAAAAGATTGAGGTCTGCTGCACGGAGGGCTATTCTGACGAGTAAAGAGAATTGTTGGCGATCTTTTGTATCCGGGCTAAATTCAGGGACTCCTCTTTGTGATGTCTGGAGGAGGGTCGGCTATATGTCAGGAAAGTCCTCTACGTCCACTGACCCCATAATTCAAGGTGATGAAAGGACTTACTCCAATCCTGCCGATGTCGGTTCGATCTTTGCTCAGCACTTCTCGGCGGTAAGTAGCGATGAGAATTATAGTCCGGTTTTCGCGCTGCGCTGGCGGGAGCTGGAGACCGAATTGAATTTTGACGATGGCACTATGCATAGTTACAACCTGCTCTTTTCTTTGTCTGAGCTGTCTGATGTCCTTGATGCTACGGGTGATTCATCCCCAGGGCCTGATGTTTTCCTATACGAAATGTTGCGTAGAATGCCGCTGTCAGGACGGAATAAACTGCTCGATCTCCATAATTTTGTGTTGTCCAAGGGAATCTTCCGAAAGATGTGGAGAGAAGCAATAGTAGTCCCGGTACTAAAACCAAGTAAGGATCCGACTCAACCTGCCAGCTATAGACCTATCTCCCTACTGCGCTGCATGAGTAAGGTCTTGGAAAAGATGATGAGCAATCGTCTTATGTGGCTCTTGGAATCTCGGGGTCTGCTGGTTGACTACCAGGCTGGTCTCAGGAGACGTCACTCGTCTGTAAATCACTTAGTTAGATTGGAGAGCGCCATTCAGAGTGCTTTCTAGTCAAGAAAACATTTGATAGCTATATTTTTCGATCTGGAAAAGGCGTTCGACATGACGTGGAGATACCAAATCCATAAGAAACTTCACGACTGGGGAATCAGGGGAAGACTGCCTGTACTTATTAGATCCTTCCTTTCCGAGCGCTTATTTAGAGTCCGAGTGGCGTCATCTCTATCGGGGTCTTTTGTGTCGCAAAATGGTGTACCCCAGGGATCGACGCTGAGCTGGGTTCTCTTCGCTATAGCTGTCAATGATCTTGCTGAATCAATACATGACTCTGTACATAAAAGCTTATATGTTGATGACTTAGCGATCTACATGTCGGGAAATTCGGTACGAGGTATGGAGAGGAGACTTCAGACTGCAATCGATTCGGTGTGTGACGTGGCGGAGTCTAAGGGTTTCCGTTTCTCTACGTCCAAGACTGCATGTGTACACTTCTGTAGGCGCAGGCGCGCGCATAGTTTACCCTCCAAGGTCTAAACATTGACTGTGTAAATCAGATAAGTTTTCTGGGAATGACCCTTGATAAAGCCCTGAACTTTCGAGCCCACATAACCGAACTTGCCATACGTTGCAAACGGGCATTAAATGTGATTAAGTGTTTGGCTCACATAGAATGCGGTGCCAATTCTGATGTGCTGTTGTCTTTATACAAGTCTATTGTTTTATCAAGACTCGACTATGGTTGTTTGGTCTACGCTTCAGCACGAAAATCTGTTTTGAGGCAGCTGGATACAATCCATAATTGGGGTATCAGGTATGCTATGGGAGCATATCGAACGTCTCCCATTTCTAGTCTTTTGTGTCTAGCGGGTATGCCTCCTCTCAGCTGTAGGCGTAATCAATTCCTTCTGCGATACGAGCTGGCTATTCTATCAAACTCCGCTCATTTTAATTTCAACTTGTTTAAGAATAACGATCTAATAGTCAGATTTTTGTCCAGGCCTACTTTCACGAGACCAGTTCCGGTTCGTGCTCACGAACTTCGGTCTCGCCTTGATGTTGGGTTGCCTGTGACGTATGATGCTGGTTTTTACATCCACCCGCCCTGGCTACTGTATCCCAGAGTGCTGAGGGCTATGACCTTCCTTCCCAAGTCTACGACATCTCCCTCGGTTTTCGAGGAACTTCTAGATGAAATACTTGGGGGACACCCAGGTTTTATCGGTGTATTTACGTATGGCTCTGTTAGCGACTCGGGTTCGGGTTCCGCATATGTAATGGAGGGTGAGGTTCGTTCTTGGGCACTTCTTGAACTTTCGGGTGTGCTTACTTCCGAACTTTACGCGATATGGCAAGCTTTGGAGCACTTCGGTTCGCAGTGCGAGAAATCCTTCCTTGTCTTCACTGATTCCGTGGCCGCCTTGGATTCTCTTACACACGTTTGGTCTGGAGACCCTTTCGTGCAGCTCCTCTTGAACAGGTTGTTCGAACTTAGCGTGCAAGGTTACGATATCAGATTTGTTTGGATTTCCGGGCATCTTGGCATAGGGGATAATGATCTTGCTGACGCTGCTGCCTGGTAGGCGGCTGCTGGTGGCTTTCGCATTGGCGCTCCTTGTAGGCCTGACGACGTTAGGTCCTTTGTGTCTCTGAGGGTTCTTGCTGAGTGGCAGTCGGAGTGGCTTGCAATAGACAGCAAGCTTAAGCGGATAAAATCGTCTGTTTCGACTTGGAAATACCCCTTGTCCTTATCTAGAAGAGAACAAGTTGTTTTGGCGAGACTGAGAATTGGCCATACTTCTTCTTCTTTAATCTCCACCACCTTTCTCACTTAGCCTGTGCACAGCACAATTTCGCCAGTTTCCGCCGTGTGCTCATAGGATTTACTAGGTACATGTAACAAGGGGCTAGAATATAAGAACAGTTTTCAAACCGGGACTCTGCGGTTCAATACAGTTGGACTGGGTAGAGTCTCGGACAGGATAAAAATGTCTGAGATGGAATTAAACCGCAACCAGAATAGCAGAGCAGCTCACAGACGTTTAACCTCCTAAACTAAATATTGATTTTCGCCATCCTCACGAAAAGCAGGACCGCGTTATATATTTCCCGATTGTACGAGGCCATGATCGATGGTACTGAAGTTGGAAGGGGTGATTTTAGGTCGACAAGTTTCTGAATTAGGACTTGGGTTGCCACTGAATTAAGCCGATATTCAAAAAACATGTGGTTAACCGTACCCACCTCGCCGCAGGAGCATCTGTCGGAATCGATCCAACACACTCGATGGAGATGGTGTGGAGTAAGACAGTGTCCTGATCTAAGTCTGGTGAGGACTGAGACGTCAGTTTTCTTGTGAATTTGAAGTCCCACAAACCAGGGTTTTTCTGAGACTTTCTGAAACATTTTGTAATAATTCTTCCCTTTCATATTTCCCGTTCGATCGTACCAAGTCTGCCACTCCTCCATCTCTTCCTGTTTAATAGTGGAATATAGGTCTGTATAGGGGATCTGTATATCTTTAGTCTCTAACCGGTGGGCGCTGTTAGCCAATTCATCCGCTATTTCATTTCCTCTAATTCCCCTGTGGGCGGGAATCCAGCAAAATGATATCTCTGTTCCCCTGTCTTTCAGGTCCCTACAGCAAGCTCTTATCCATATGGCCCAGTGGTTGGTTTTCAGCACATATTGGCAGGACGAAATCATTTGCAATGCTTCCTCCGAGTCAGAGAACAGAGCCACTTTCTTCCAGTGATAACGCTTTATGATGCAGCAAGCTCTATAGATGGCAAAAAGTTCCGCTGTGAGCACGGACGCCTCGTCCGGAATTCGGCCGCACTCCGTGACATTCACCGAGGGGGCGAATACTCCGTAAGAGACAGATCTGGGCTGTAGCCTAACTGATCCGTCCGTGTAAATCTGTGCCTGTTGAGGGTATCGATCAGCCACGAATTCAAACCATGCCCGGTTTATTGTGTTATTTTCTCCTATTTCTCTAGTCCGGAATTTGTCTAAAGGCACTATTGATGTTTTATCTTCTACAGATGTCTGATAAATTGGTAGAAGACCCATGGTAGAGATTCTCCTAGATGTGCCCTCTAAACCCAACCACGTCTCAGTTAATAAGGGAGATCCTTTAGACGCCCAGAAAGGAGAGGAGTGGAGCGCCTCAGTGGCCCGACACACCGCTGGACAAACAGTTGTCTGACCCACTGCCAACGTCCTCAGCAGGAACTGTTTTGTAAGTCTTCTTCTTCGTAGTTCTAGTGGGGGCAATCCCATCTCGGCATAAAGAGTATTAACTGGTGTTGATTTTAGAGCCCTGAGACAAATGCGAAGCGCCTGATTTTGTAATCTGTCTAGGGTCGAGAGAGAGGTCCTCGAGCAGAAGGAATATATGGCACTAGCGTAATCTAACCTGGACAGCACAAATGCCCGGTAAAAACTCAAGAGGGTACTCGGTTCCCCTCCCCAGTCTCTCCCCGACACAGCCCTCATTATATTAATTCCCTGGGCACATGCCTGTCTCAATTTGGTTATTTGCAGTCCCCAATTCAGCCGACGGTCGAACCACACCCCCAGAAACTTATGAGCGTCGACTATCTCGATCACTGCATCTCCCATTCTAATTTCTGGGTTTATCCTTCTTCTAGCTCTTGAGAATATCATTATCTTTGTCTTTCCTGGCACAATTGTTAAGTTCTTGCTGCTGAAGTACTGCTGGAGACGGTTCAAGGTGTCGTTCAGTGAGTTAGACAAGGTGATTGTGTCATGACCACTAGTATAAAGGACTATGTCATCAGCATATACGAGGTATTGTACTCCCTCACGGATGAGTCCACCAATTCCTCTTATGTATAGATTGAATAACAGAGGACTCAGGGGGCTGCCCTGTGGAAGTCCTTTATATGAGTGTCGAGTTTGTGTTTTAGGGTCAGTGCCGATGAGATGCAGTCTTTTTTTCGCGGCTAATGCAATCAGCATATTGATCAGCCGGGAGGGCAGCCGCATTTCCACCAGCGATTGCTGTAGTGCTGGCATGGATACATTATCATAAGCCGCTTTAAGATCAATGAAGCAGACCAGGGTGTGTTCTTTTCTAGCCAATGCTCTGTATAAAGACGCAGTGAGGGTGTAGATATTATCCACTGCTCCTCTTCCCTTTCGAAATCCGGTAACGTTAGGGGGTAAGATGTTTCTACTTTCACACCACCCGTCCAACCTGTTTTTTAGGATTGATTCAAAGGTTTTCCTTACACAGGATATCAGGGCTATGGGTCTGTAGCTGGATGCTTGATCAGGCGGGAGAGTCCCTTTAAGGATTGGAACTATTGTGACGCTGTTCCACCTTTCTGGTACGTTACCGGATGAAAGTATGTTGTTGTAGCATTGTGTTAGTCCGTTCTTTGCTGTGACATCTAGGTTTTTCAACATGCTATATGACACCTCATCCTTTCCAGTCGCTGAGTCCTTGCACCTTTTGAGCACCCACTCCAGTTCCGGTGTTTTGATGCTGTTGTTTAGGTCGTTATCCGGCTGGGAAAGGGCCAATTTTTCCAAGATCTCCTGTGGTTCTTCCGGAGTAAGATTTCTGAGGAAAGCATCTCTCCATCCATTTCTTGCGTTGTTTGTGGTGCCAAGACGGACATCCTTTCCACTGAACTTTTTTATCTTCCTCCATACCATCGAAGGAGACAACTCCTTTACAAGAGATTCGCAGAACTCCACAAAGCTTGATCTCTTCTTTTGCTTGAGTAGGCGTCGAGTTTCTGCCATAACCCTTCTGGCTGCTATTAGATGTTCTATCCTGCCAGTACAGTGGAAAATCCGCAGGTAGCGTCTCCTTTTAGCCACAGCTTCGCTACACTCTGAGTCCCACCATGGGCAAGGCTGTCTGGGTTGTCGACTACTCTCCCTGTATGGACTGACCTGTCCCGCTACTCTTCCAATAATTGGCCATACTAGATTAACCAATTCTTACATCTTGAATAGGGTTGATGCCCCGATTTGCCAGGAGTGCCGGGTTCCTTTGTCTGTCGCCCACATATTTGAGGAATGCTCTCTTTACGAGTTTCAGCGTGTAGAGGCAGGTTTGCGGGGTGCATTGGAGTATGATCTAGGTAATACTCCTGGCTCTATAGAAACGTTACTGCAATTTCTGAGAGTTTCTGGCCTCTTCACGAGGATATAGAGCCCCCCCTTATCATTATTATTATTTTTATTATTATTATTTTTATTTATTTATTTATTTCCCCAATAAATACGCATATCTGCTGATGTTTATTTATTTATTATTTATTGCTTTTAAATTATATGTATAATGAATTTTTTATAAAGATTTTCTGTATACGGCTGTTGATAGAAACATTTTTTGTCCATGATATTTTCTTTTAGGAAAATATTATTCCGCTATCGTCAGGATAGAATAAAATTTTAAAGTTTTATCATGAAGATGTACTTCAAATTTAAATAAAATAAATTCAAGTGAGTAAATATATTAAATATGATACATATTTTAGAATTATAAATATGACATAATTGTCTATTATCTGACAAGATGCACAATTTTATCTTCATTTTATAATAATTAAATCAATAAAATATTCGAATTGCTTAAATTGATATAAAAGTAAAACATCTTAATTTATTTAACAAAAAATTGTTGCGCAATACATACACATAATCCAAATTCGGTTAAATTGCCTGAAGTTTGGATTAATATTTAAATTAAATCTTTCATAAAAATTTGAATAAAACCAAAATAACCAATGGACCCAATAAAACTAACGTAAAGGTCGTAAAGGATCGATAGTTCCCAAATTTCGAGCACAGTTCTCAATTCCTATAGAAGGGAAAACAAAAATAAACCACAATGAAATTGATTTGTAATTCATTAATTGTAATTATTTCATGGAACTTTGAATTGTTCTTGTTTTCGTAGATCGTAGTTCTCGCCGCTCTTGTAGCTGTTGCCGTCGCCGCTCCACAATACAAGGATGAAAAAGACGTGGTTAGGCAAGAATTTGATAACATCGGTGTGGATGGATACCAACAAGTGTAAGGTTGAACACTTTTTGTTAATTATATATGTGTTTTTATTTATGAAATCAGCAACGGAATCTCCGCCTCTGAGCAAGGACAGGTCATCAACGCCGGTCAAGAAAATGAATCCATCGCCGTCCGTGGACAATTCTCCTACGTTGGCCCCTATGGTCAAACTTACACTGTAACCTATGTAGCTGATGAGAACGGTTTCCAACCACAAGGCGCCCACATCCCCCAAGATGATCATTAAAAACTTATATAATGTTTATGTAAAAAAATGATAATCTCCGATTAAATTTAATTATTTTATCAAAATATTTGTGATTATTTATTATGTATATATCCTAAATAAATCATAAAACTTATCAATAAAGACCAATGAAATTAATGTTTTAGTATTATTTTATTTTTTACAAATATATTAAAATTATAATTAATTTGCATCTTTCGTTGTTGAGTTATATTCACATTATTATTTAACATTTAACTTTGATTGTTTCAATATTGGAACATCATTACAATATTATATTTTATTATCTCTTTACATTCACGGGTATTCTATATCTAACTAACAACGTAAATATGCTGAAATTATATTTTTTCTTATCTATAACACTTGCAAACTCTTTTATAAATTATAAAGTATATCCAAGTATTAAAAATAAATGAGCAAGTTTTGCTAAAAAAAACTTCATTGAAAACATTTATTTCTTTTTTTAAATTTATTTATGATTTATAATTGAAATTATATTAAAAGTTTCATATTTTGTTAACCGTATAAATTTTCATTACTGAAAATTAGTCTAAAACCAAATTTATCTTCAATAATATTTGGGATTTCCATTTACCTACTATAGTTTTATTGCGCTCAATTATTATACCTGCAATAAAACATTTGTACTATTTATTACAAAAATGTTATATTTTGGTGAAATATAAGATGACCCTATAGAGATGCTATTCTATTACCGAACACTCGAAAGAAAGAAGATCCTCTCCGCGATCTAGCTTATATATATCATTTGGGCGCCACTCGTCCGCAACCTCTTTACTTCTTGTTCTTTACGATGGTGGCGGATGCGAGTCCCACAGTAACCCCCTGCTAGTCATTTGATCTATCGTTCAAAATTTTTTTAAAAAAATTATGTTCCTCCATCTTGGTACCTATCCACAAAACGAACTCTTCGTCCTGCACGTGTCGTCACAGGCGCTGGACACGTTGTAGCTTCTAACGGTGCCGCAAGTGGAGCTTTTAGTAATAAGAAGAATTGTGATGGTGTTGGTTCTGTTGAAGCATTGGAGTAATGTAATGATGATTGAGGAACATCGGGCTCTTCATGGTGGTTTATTATGTATGCTGGTTTAAGTCTATCAATAGTAATATTGACATGTTTGCCATTGATGAGTACCACGAATGTCTTCTCCATGCGTTGGATTACTTTGAATGGACCATCATACGAATCCTGTAGCAGTCTCTTGGGTCCGTCGTGCCGTACAAACACGTGTCCTACCGTTGCCAAATCCTTGAAAATAAAGGTCTTTCGCTCTCCGTGCGATACGGTGTCTGCGGGTCTCAGCTTTTCAATGTAATTCCGTAGCTCATTAACATAATCCGCTACATCTTCAAAATCGGCGTTTTGGCTGGCCGAGAGAAATTCTCCAGGTAGGCGAATTGTTTCTCCGTAAACTAATTCCGCAGCGGATGATTCCAAATCTTCTCGCCACGCCGCTCGAATACCGAGAAGAACGGTTGGTAGAGTCTCCGTCCATCTGGCGTTATCATGGCACTTGATTGCTGCCTTTAGTTGTCTATGAAAACGCTCGACCAAACCGTTGGCCTGTGGATGGTATGCCGTGGTTCTAAGGTGAGTTGAGCCGGTCAATCTGCAAAGATTAGGGGTGTGTGGTTTGGAGGCGGCGCTGTTCGAGTCGTACCTCGCGGACAGGCCTCAGCGTGTGAGAGTCATGGGTGTGCAGAGTTCCGAAATGTACAACAAATTTGGTGTCCCTCAGGGTGGCGTTCTGGCGCCTGTCCTGTACAACTTATACACTGATGATGTGCTGGACATTGGACTGCGGGGGAGTGTGTATATGTACGCGGATGACACATGTATAGTCTACGGGCATGGGGATCAAGTGTTGCTGCAGGAGAGCATTAACAACGATATGGATAGGTTTCAGAGGTGGTGTGATGTGAATTTTCTAACAATCAATGAAACAAAAACCCACTACATGATTATTAAGCAGAAAAATTCAAAAACAATTAATCTCAACATAAAGATTAACAACAGGGACATAGAGCAGGTGGAGATGGAGAAGTACTTGGGAGTCACTCTGAACGACAAGCTGAACTGGGATTCTCACTTGAACATAGTAAAGAAAAAAAACTCATCAACCATCGGATCTATGTGGCGAGCTTGTAAATACATCCCGGTAGGGTGTAGGAAGTCGGTATACCATAGTATATGGACCTCTGGGGTGTGCTATGGTATTGAGGTGTGGGGTGATACAACTAAATCAAACATCGACTCGTTACAAAGGCAACAAACAAAATTGGAGAGAATTATGTTCGGTGGGAAGAATGCCGGGTCCGTGCCTGACGTAAGGACCTTAATGGAGATACAAAAAAACATATTCATACACAAAATAGTCCATAAAAAAATAAAGACGCGGCAGGATCTGGTATCTAACAAAGACACACACAACTACAATACCAGAAGAAAGGAAGATTTAAGAACTGAAAAAAATGAAACTAATATTTTAAACAGAAGTTTATTGGTGTCTGGTATTGTGGAATACAATAAAATACCATACGGCATAAGGAAAGAAAGAGAAATTATAATATTTAAAAAGAAACTCAGGAATTACTACAAAGAAAAAAACAAAAAATAGTAATGGACAACAGACCATTACAATATACAATAACCTCTCTCACAATTACCAGTTACAAGGACTGCCTGGAGAACTGAAGATGAGGAGGGCTAATTATAATAATAAAATTTTAAAAACATTGAAATTGTAAATATTTGTATATATCTATAAATAAAAAAAAAAAAAAAAAAAAAGATGTTTGAACAAATTAGACTCAAACTGTCGTCCTTGGTCGGTAGTGATGATGAGGGGTGTACCAAAACGAGCGATCCACCCGGAATGGAAAGCACGGGCAACTGTGTTAGCTTCCTGGTTTTCCATTGGAATGGCTTCTGGCCAGCGGGAGAACCGATAGACGCAGGTCAGGCAATATCTATATCCTTCAGATACTGGCATTACTACTATGTCGATGTGGACGTGTTCGAACCTCCTTGATGACGGCGTGAAGGTCCCTCGAGGTGATACTGCATGCAAGGAAACCTTGCACTTCTGACACCGCAGGCAGGCTTGGGCCCACCTTCTGACGTCGGCCTTGATTGCTGGCCAAATATAGCGTTCTGTCACGAGCTTCATTGTTGCCTTCACTCCGGGATGTGACAGCTGATGCAGCGAATCAAACGCTGCTTTCCGAAATGGAGCTGTAACGAATGGCCGGGCTGTCGACGTCTTCGTGTCACATACCAAGCAGTTGTCGCTTTCTGGTATCCTGACCCGTTGAAGCTCCAAGCCGTTATCCGTTTTTAGAAAATCTTGCAGTTCCAAATCTGTTGTTTGCGATTGTGCTAGTCTTTCAAAATCTATTCCAATACTCATTTATATATCATGGGGGCGCCACTCGTCCGCAACCTCTTTACTTCTTGTTCTTTACGATGGTGGCGGATGCGAGTCCCACAACCCTTTTTTATAGAATATTATAAATCCTTATTTCATTAGCGGCAGGTATAAATAAAATCATACTTAAATATAATGCATTTTGCATAAATCTTCAGTTCAATTTTGAAAGCCTTCGCGAGTGAACATACTTTTCAGTTACAAAAACATTTTCTAGTAGAAATCAAAATCGATGGATAACTTTTCAGAGTACACTAGTTTAGAGGATGCTTTGGAGATGTTCGCACCTCCTGACTCTTCAAACAAAGATGAGTAGATCCAAAGAGGATCCTGTTGAACCGATGGAAGTAATGGAACCAGAATCTCCGAGACCAAAGAGAGTATACAAACCACCACCTGCAATAGTCCTGAAAGAAGTGAAAAATTATGCCCGCTACCGAAGAAGAGTATCGCAAGAATAAAACTCTCAACCGCAATGTTCACAAAATCGAGTCAAAACCAAAAACTACCTCAATGATGAAGAAGATTTATAACGTGTTAAAAAAGAGGAGATAAATTAGTATTATTAATTATTTTTTAGGATATTTGGGACGTACGTACAATCAATTATAACAATAATATTAAGAGTACAAACAACGTAAAATCCAGATTTTGTCGATATTGCAATTAGTTCCTGTCTATTTTTCTGTCTTTAGTTTTTAAATAAAAATTTATTAACTTCCTTGTTTTAATTAATGTAACACATATGTTAATGAATACATTATTTTTTTCGTATTCATTAAAATACGCACGTAAAAACTGCAGCATTTTCGAATAAAATAATCTAAATTAATTTTCAAATATAAAGAATTAAATTTAAAAAAAAAAATCAGGGGATTATTCTACATATTGAAATAAGTAATTTATTTAAATAGTGTAAAAAAATCATGCATCTATAGATATTTCTATATATAACTTTGTAAAATTTGTACTTTAAAATGAATATATTTTCTAACTGTGAAAATTTTTACCAACAATTTCGTATATAAAAACAGTTTCATCGAAACATTTAATCATAATCAGTTGAATCAACAGATTTACAACACAAACATGAAATTGGTGCGTTAAAAAGTGTACATTAGTGATTGGAATAAACAATTCAATTCTTCTACGTTGGTGCTGATGGTCAAACTTACACTATCAACAATGTAGCTGATGAGAACGGTTTACGACCATAAGGAACTCACATCCCAAAAGACGACCATTAAATATTATAGTTAATCAATTTGTATCATATTTTCTGCAATATTTTGTATATACAATCACAATATAATTACAATTAACATAAAGTTATTTTATCCTTAATTATTTATTAACTCAAATTTTAATTATAAACAACATAATTATTGAATATCCCTTTTTTTTATAAATAATATAAAATTGCATTTTATTTAAATAACTTAAAAATTATTACTGTATCAAAATGTATTCTAATTCTTATTACTAACTTAATTCTTCTTTTTAATGAAATTTACAAAAACTATTTACTTAAATTATATTAAAAAATATAAAAATTACAAAAAAATTCAATTATCACCTTTTATGTGAGTTATGAAGGTACAAATAATAATTAAATTAATTTAAGATAATAAAATTTTATAATAGATTTGTAATTATGAAAATACATAGAATTAATTTTAAAATTTCCAATTTTATTTTTTCAATAAATAAGCATTTATGTTTTGATTATTCAAATTTAAAAAAATGTATATTGCATGTAATATTTTTTACAAATTATTATAATAGAAATAAAAATTAATAAACAAACATTTTTTTTATTAATTCACATATTTTATTATTATCAAAAATATCGTTTAAATTTCATCCCTTTTAATTTTTCAACTTTTCAATAAATAAACGTTTTTAATTAATTATTTAAAATGAATCCAGAATAGTTAAAATTGCATATTTAGAATCATTTTCTTTTAATAATACATGTTTGTAATCAAATAATTAAAAAAACTACACTACACAATAAAAACACTACTCAATATTTCAGCTTTTCAATCAATAAACTTTTTGAATTAATTATTTAGAATTATTCCAAAATTGCTAAAATCCAATATTTAGTCATATACAATTCTGGTTATGTTCTATATTCAATTTCAAACCTTATTTGCCTTTAATATAATAATAATAACAATATTTATTGATCACACATTAAATGTAACCAAAGGGCTATCGACCTAAGTCTTTCCGCCCAGTGATACAATCAAACATATAAATTGTCCTACAATAAATCATACAAAAAAAAAGAAAAAATAGATGTATTCGGAATAATGTGACATAAAAAAAAGAAAGACCATAACAAAAATACCAAATAAATGAAAATATAGAAAAATGTAAAACAAAAAAAATATTATCAAATTTCTTCGTATTCGGTTTGAAGAAATATCAATTCGACCGGACACGGATCGATGGCTACGCTTCCTTCACGACGAAAGACCCGGAAGTCCCCTGAACCAGACCCGTAGGTGACTCCAGCTCCGGATCACCCAGGTCAAACATCAGCACATAAACGTGGTTTCCCGAAAAGCAAACGTGTGTGTCTACATTAAAGTTTCTGATGAATCGTTTCTTCAACCGAAGCAACTCAGCACGATCCTCAGAATGTTTCGTAGAATTTATTTTGTTTATATAAGTGTTAATTATATGGTCGTGGATCGTTAGAGGTTTGTGAATTCTGCTGCTCATAAGATCCTCAGACAGCTCGCTCGATTTTTTATTTATTGATCTTATCCTCGCATTTGGCTCACCCGGGATGGGTTTGGTTGGTCTCTTGGGACATTTTGATGACCATGCAGCATGGTCCTCAGAGTCACATGCCCTGCATTTTGGAGGAAGTGGCGACGTGCAACGGTGGGTCGGATGTGGTCCTTGGCATTTTGAACACTTGGTCTTGCTCGGACAAACGTCCGTTGCATGTGTAAACTCAAGACACCTAGCGCAAGGCACAGGTATCGGAGGCGGTGGTATACTCTCGACTGCAGGAAAGTGCTTGTTCATGTAGAACAAGCCCTCGTGCAGGAGTCTTTGGAAGGAAGATGCGCACCCAGTGATGATGCGCACCTTGAATGTTGGCTGTCCTGTTGCCCTGGAGATGATCCTCTTGCAGAACCTATGCTCGATGCCAGAGGTCTTTAAGTGTAAACTAATATCTGCGTCCTTTATATCCAGGTCCATCGTTGTGAGGACACAGGATAGTGACGCGTTGTGGCTGTGTGTTTTAGGCTCCTTTCGAGGAACACTCTCGGCGTATGAAGAGATATGGCCCCGACCCTGCAGATCCGCCAGGTATGCAAGAACAATTGCTTTCGGGTTATTCGATTTCAGGAGGAATCCTGTCTTGGTTTCCAGTATGATGTCTTGTCGGTTGCCCGGGCCCCTAGACCACAAGGTAGATAGCTGCGAGCGAGTCAATGCATCTCGCACTTTTATGTTGAAAATGGTGTTGAATTTTTTGTTTGTAACTTTTTTATCCGTTGGCTTATCTGTTCGGGTCGTTGTTGGAATTTGTGGCGTTTTGAAGGTTGTTGGTGCAGTTGTTTTTTTGGAAGTTTCCTTCCTTGGTCTTCCACGCTTCCGTTTTCCTTGCTCCCATCCGGAACCCGAGGCCTCCGAATAGCAGGAAGAAGTATCTGAGGCACTCATTTCAGGCTCCATGGCCACAAGCGTACACTGAATTGCACACCTGATACCCAAAAAAGCCAAAAAAAGGCAGATTAATTTTATCAAAATTTCTTCGCAGAACACGTCCGTACTATAGCGCGTCTCGAATCGAACTCTATTTGCCTTTAAATTTTCATATTTGTCACATAATAAAATGAATATAAATCCGTTCAATAAGCAAATATATTTTAATAATTATTTGTGATTAATCCACTTCAATTACATTCACATATTTAGACTTATTTTATTAACTAAATATTCTGGATAAAATTTTTTGCCTAATTATATTTTAATAACTCTTATTTATAATAAAATAAATGCAAGAAACATAACGTAAATTATATGTTTTTTTTTTCAATAAACATAATTTTTAATGAATTATATGGAATTAATCCACAATAGTTAAAGTCGCATATTCAGACTATTTTGAGTCTCTGAAGATTCTAGATTAAAATATATGCGTCATTTGCCTTTAATAATTCATATTTGTAACAAAATAAATTAAAAATAAATTTGTATCCTATTTATAAACAAACATATATTTTTTTATTTGTGGTTAATCCACTTTAAACATACAGGATGATGCCTGTGAAAATTTCATTGTAAAATGACGTTTAGTTCACAAGTTACAGTGGTTAACATAACATTTATTAATCTCAAATGTAATCAAAAGGATATCTAGACATACGTCTTTCCGCCCAGATACACTATCAAAAATACAAGTTGGTGTACATAAATCATCAAAAAAAGGTAGAATATAAACTAAAATCTAAATTAAAGGAAATACTTTAAAGCAAAATAAAAATATATTTTATTTTATTTCGTCATTTGGAGGAAGACTAAGAGTCCCAAGCTGGACAACGTGGTTTATATACAATTTATCCTACAAGATGATTAATATCTTTCATTCTAACTATGTAAGAATAAACATAAGATATAATTGTATTATTTAAACTTATTATTTATTTATTATTCTTATAAATACGTATTAAAGAATACATATTTAGTTAAGATTCTATAATTATAAGAAATTATATTGCTTATTCGATAGAATTACACATTAAATATTACATAAATAATATTCCAAAACAAGTAGTATATACTGATATATTATAAATTAATTATTTTTCCAATAAATATATTTCGACTATAATGGGAAAAATACAATAAAATCCTTCAAATAAAAAGCGATATGCTTTTCCAAGTTAATTATAAAAATAATAAATTAAATAATACATAGATAAACAAAAACAAACTTTATCTTTGATATACCAATACTCATTTTGCTCATAGAAGTATTCATTAAAGTTTCATCGAAATCGCTCCACGCATTCAAAAGATATAATTAATTTCTGAGCAATAAATTCAAACACTCCGGATATGAACGTTTCAGCCAAAAATAAACGCATTTTGCACGCAAATTTCTGCGCTGTAACTACAGTTCTACTGATCCGATTTTAAAAAACGAACATTCATATTAATTTTGAGCATCTATTGAGCTATATGCTGAACTTAGATAATTTTTAAAATCATCCTGTGTGAAGATATTATATAACTTCATTATAATAATTCAATTTTATTAATAAAATTTTGTATTGTAGAATTATAAAACATCCATTTTAATAAACATTTAATATACAAAAAAAGTATCTTAGCACGACGAAAATATATAAATTAATCATACGCATCTTGAGCGCAATTATCGTTTTTATTAACAATATTTTTCAATTTTAGTTAAATGTAGCAATAAAGTAATATGGATAGAGAAGGCAAATTTGAAATTCTGATGTCAAACATGATCAGAATAGTATGATTGATCTAAAAGTAATATTGAATTACTCACGTTTTTATCTCATGAAATGTGTAAACAAATTAAAATCATATTTTGTTGAACAAAACTATTTGCAGATAATTGTATGATTTTTCGACACTTAATTTAGTTTTTATTTAAAATAACTTTTATTACTGCCGCATCATAAATAAACACTTGTAATTCTTTATATCTTATAATTAGTTATAAAGAGAAACAAATAACTGCATTCAATTTTAACATGCAAATAATACTAGAGTCGTGGTATATGAAATTTATATTGTAACGATTATTGGCTGGCGCTCTCGGGAAGATTCGGGACTGTCCGGAGAACATCGGGGGGATGTTGTCGTGGCAGTCGTGAAAAAGTGAGGTTATGTTAGAGTTGAGAATTATTAAACAATCTAGCGATCGAACTAGACAGAGAGTCCAAAGTTCCGAAACACTATTATTATTGCAATGGTTGTTTTTAGTCAAATTGAAAGTTTTATCGTAAGAGAAAATTGAGCTAAATGATATCTTGCTGTAGGGGTAGGTTTCACCTTTTCGGATCATCGATCTTGAAAGCTTTCTGTAGGTTTATGAGTACTACTGTTAATATTTTATTACTTATGTACCGAGAATTTTCGTTTATTTCAGATTTTTCTTAATGATTTTTTTTATCTTCTACACTCTCAAGCGTTGCTATGGGGGTGAGTTTTCTCATTTTAGAAATTTAAGCAAATTCTTTCTACAATTAATTATAATAACGAACAGGGCACAAGTTGTAGAATGAAATAATGTCAATCTTATCATATTTCATTCATAATCAATACAATTGTATAAAAATATGTCGACATTAATTTTAATAATACATTATGCAATTTATTTACAATGGACATTGACAAAATTTTCTTTGTAATTTTGTGCGTGAATGGGTATGAATTTATAATGATGTTATAATTGCTCTCTTAATCAAGTTTATTTTAATATAAATATATATTAATTACATAATAAAATAAATCTAGGTTTGCTTCTATCCAGTAATTGAAAAAGAAAACAAGAAAGAAAAATATTGTAATTGAATTACATGTCATATCTAATAAATTTTTATTTTCTTATTTAAACTCAATGACTTTAGCAATATATGTGATAATATTAATATTAGTTTGATGGAGAATGGTTGTATCTATTATATGGAGAGCATCGAATAATAGCAAAGCGTGCAGACTAACTGAAAGAAAGAAACAATAATTTTGAGCAATTTCCATTTTCATGTTCTCCAGATCCCACTTCTTTTATTTAACTATTTTCACATTTTATGCTTTTTATCTATATGAAAAATAATAACCGAAGGACTTTCTGCTTATTGAACTACTAATGTTAAGATCTAATTCTACCCGCCACACATCGCATCCCGCCTGAGTCGGCAATGTAGTATCCTATATATAGATATAGAGAGCAGTCGAAGATAAGTTAAGAATTGTATCCCATATGTAAATATCGTACGTTTAGTTAAATAGATTAGTTGCTAATCAGTTATTACTTTTATTGTCAACCACGTCAAACATAATCAACAGGTTATGGGCCCAGAATAGACAATAAAAGAATATTTCCAATACTGTGCAAGAAAGTGACGTTTTGTGTAAATCGTGTAACGCGACCGCGATCTAACCTCAATAGTTAACGTTTTTAAAAACGGATATCGCCATGGCACACAGCATCGTCAACTTCACAAGTGTTGAGAGTTTAACAAAAGACAACTACGATACGTGGAAGATCCAGATCGAGGCTCTCCTAGTGCGCAACGACACGTGGTGTTACGTTTGTGGTGAAAAACCCAAACCGGAAGTCGCAGCTGGAACTCAAGGACAGAAGACAACCCAAGTCTAACTGAAAGAAAGAAACAATAATTTTGAGCAATTTCCATTTTCATGTTCTCCAGATCCCACTTCTTTTATTTAACTATTTTCACATTTTATGCTTTTTATCTATATGAAAAATAATAACCGAAGGACTTTCTGCTTATTGAACTACTAATGTTAAGATCTAATTCTACCCGCCACACATCGCATCCCGCCTGAGTCGGCAATGTAGTATCCTATATATAGATATAGAGAGCAGTCGAAGATAAGTTAAGAATTGTATCCCATATGTAAATATCGTACGTTTAGTTAAATAGATTAGTTGCTAATCAGTTATTACTTTTATTGTCAACCACGTCAAACATAATCAACAGGTTATGGGCCCAGAATAGACAATAAAAGAATATTTCCAATACTGTGCAAGAAAGTGACGTTTTGTGTAAATCGTGTAACGCGACCGCGATCTAACCTCAATAGTTAACGTTTTTAAAAACGGATATCGCCATGGCACACAGCATCGTCAACTTCGCAAGTGTTGAGAGTTTAACAAAAGACAACTACGATACGTGGAAGATCCAGATCGAGGCTCTCCTAGTGCGCAACGACACGTGGTGTTACGTTTGTGGTGAAAAACCCAAACCGGAAGTCGCAGCTGGAACTCAAGGACAGAAGACAACCCAAGTCGCATTGGACGATTGGACGAAACAGGATCGAAAGGCAAAATCCGATCTAATATTATGCATAAGTCCTTCCGAATTAAAACAAATTCGTCACTGTCAAACCTCTAGAGAAGTTTGGGAAAAGCTCGAGTCAATTTATGCCTCGAAGGGTCCCGCAAGAAAGGCATCACTGCTGAAGCAACTTACACAACAAAAGATGTCAGACGGAGACGACGTAAGAGAGCACCTGTCATCATTCTTCGATGCCGTCGATAAACTACAATCGATGGACGTAGAGATAAACGGAGATCTACTGACCATTATGCTCCTCTATAGTCTACCAGATTCATATGAAAACTTCAGATGTGCGATTGAATCACGTGACAGCCTACCTGATTCACTAAAGATAAAAATATTAGAGGAAAGTGAAGCCAGGAAGCATAAGGTCCAAAACGAGTCAGGGGCATTCTATTCAAAGAAGCAGCCCACCTCAGAGGACGAAAAATCGAGAAAACCTGAGAAACGATCCAGCTTAAAATGCCACTACTGCAAAATCAATGGCCACAAGATGTCGGAATGCCGTAAGAAGAAAAGGGCCGACAATCAAAAAGGATTCTCATCCAGAGAAACCTCACTATGCGGACGCTCGTAGTACGGATACATCCCAATCTTTTCGTCGTGAAGGTGACTCCATCCCGTGGTGCATCGACAGCGGGGCGACCACATATGTGCAATGACGAGTCACTCTTCACAAATGTCGAAAAAGTATACAGCGGACTACGATTAGCCAATAGTGCAACAACTCCGATTAGAGCCATGGGCAATGTCGATATTTCAACCAACATCGGTAATACCACAAAATCCATCACACTATCTAACGCTTTGTATGTTCCAGATCTACGCACTAATTTACTGTCCGTCTCAAAATTAGTGGACAGAGGTCATACTGTAGCATTTTATAGACGAAGCGGAGTTGTCAAAGATAAACAGGGGAATGTCAAGCTGCAGATTAAACGCGTAGGCGACCTGTTTAACTTAAATCAGAATAACCAGCAAGCTAATTCAGCGTTACGAAATTCATCTCAAGCTGAAAAATGGCATCGACGACTCGGTCACGTAAATGTACCAGACGTACCAATAGCATCTAGTCAATATCCAGAATCTGAAGTGGACGACGACCACCAAGCACAGATTCCCGACAGATGTTCCAAAAACGTTACGAATTATAAACGTGCTCCCGGACGTCCTTCCAAGATCAGGACTGGACTTGCCGGAAGACCAAGAAAACAATACAAATATCAAGCCATGGATAATGTTCAAGAGGAAGTTACCGAGATCACAGCACAGGAAGATATCAATAAAGATAGATCAGAAACAACAATGTTCTGTTCTGAAATACCTCTCTCTGCTGCTCTATCTGGTCCAAGCGAAAACGAATGGAAACGGGCTATCTACGAAGAAACGAGAAGTCTCATTGAGAACGACGCCTGGAGGATAGTTGATCGTCCTCAGGATCGAAAAGTGATTGGCTCACGTACTGTTCTCCGAAACAAGTACAAGAGTGACGGAACTCTTGACCGTCGAAAAGCAAGGACATGCTTACCAAAGGTTTATCCCGGACCGAACACCATTATTGTTCAAAAGGAATGGGCATTACCTCAACCGGAGTGCAGACGACTAAAATTAAGGGGGAGTGTTAAGATTTAATTCTACCCGCCACACATCGCATCCCGCCTGAGTCGGCAATGTAGTATCCTATATATAGATATAGAGAGCAGTCGAAGATAAGTTAAGAATTGTATCCCATATGTAAATATCGTACGTTTAGTTAAATAGATTAGTTGTTAATCAGTTATTACTTTTATTGTCAACCACGTCAAACATAATCAACAACTAATATTGATGAATTATATTATAACAGTCTTTAAGAAAGTGAAATTTTGTAAATTTTAAACGATTTTGTAGTTGATATTTCTCTCTTGTTCGTAAAATTATGCATATACTATTCCAAATATAGTTTGAAATATTGTTGTGATATATTTACATGTTAATGTTAGATTATGAATGAATTATTATTTCTGATACTTGTATTCTAATTAAATCTGAAATTTGTGGGTGGAAATTAATGTATTCGTATCTTATTACTAGTAGGAATATAAGTGCTGATTGAACATTAAAAATCCATTATACACTCGATTAATTTTCCCGGTAAATAAAAAAAGTACTCTAAATTTTGCTCCAAGATTCAAAAAGTCAATTAGATTTGCTGAAATAATGGTTTTCAAATGTAATTACTACAAAATTCGCAGAAATGGAAGCGCAATATTTGTCGCTTCGACCCCGCTACGATAATGTACAATCCGGGGAGACTCTCCTCTTTGAGTCTGAGCAAATTCTATTAATCGATCTCTTCGTACAGCGCAAAATTTAATTTAATTTCCTGTTTGAATTTCTTGGCTTTTCAAATAGACATGTACTATTTTTATTTCTTTCATTGATGCATGACTTCGAAATATTTGTAATTTTTAATAAAAAAAAGAAACGTTACTTAATAATTAATTGGGAAACTAGTCACCCAATGACTCATTCACGTTATACGATCGTGTAGGAAAAAGCAAGTCATCCCGATATTCCTCGCAATCCGCCGAGTCAAGACGCCAACACCTGTGTATGCTACGAGGCGATCTCGAGACATTTATTTATAAGTAGTTAGAGAAGTGATCACTCCATCACTCCCGTACAAGCTGACGAGAGGAGAACATCTCAAATTCGGCGTGCCGATGAATGCATTGAATTGAGTCGGCTCTAGTGTATTCAATAATATCGTATCTGATTGGCCAAACGGACTTTCAATGATGGCACCACTCGGATAGCAATATATTGTGTCTGTACAACTGATGCTAAATGTCAAAAAGTTTGCCCGCAAATAAGAATATCGCTACAAACCACACGACCTCCCACCTCTTACCTTAAAGACATTATCGTCTTCCGGTACAATCGGCGCTGCAGACTGACAGGAGGACGCCTCATCCGGAGCCCGGGGTTCCACCGCCCCACGAATAAGCACCGCAGTTCAAACCAAAAGGAATTACAACATCCGTCTAAGCCTCTAGCTCCAGCCTCGAAATATGCAGATATCAATGCACACACACACAGATATATTCATAATCAATGATGCGTGTATGTATGTGAGAGTAAAACGTTGCATTCGAAATGTTTATATTTCAATTACGCTCGGCGCATCCACCGGATATTACCAATCCAAAGACCTAATCACGAGTGTAGACTCGAATATGGATTTTATGTTATAGTCCCTGCAAATAGTCGGATGGATGTGCGCTGGGGAGAGTTATTGAGTAACGGAAACCTTTTCCTTTTTTCGTTTTACATGAAAAACAGGCAAATTGTAGGTGGTGAAATAAATAAAGAGGTTTTCCTCAAGAATAGACACGTACTGCAGCAGATGTTTACGCTTCTTACAATATTTGCTTTTACGTATTTTCTTGTTATTCGCCAAAACACCAAGAATTCAATTATAACTTCACACATCCCCATACATACTGTGCGTGTTAACATTTAACGTAAATTTATGTTCTCTCACCCACTGCTTATAAACATTACATACTACCCTATTCCCCATCATCAAACCATTCTCCGTATATTTCGCTCTCTTGGTAACATCCTGAAGAAGACCTTCCATCCATTATCAACAAAATTGCATTTATAATAAGATACAAATACGTTAATTTCCACTCACAAATTCCAAATCTTCTTAGAATACAAGTATCAGAAATAATAATTATTAACATTAATTCATATTCTAACAATAACATTTAAATATGTCACAACTATATTTCAAACTCTATTTTGAATGGTTTTAATAATTATTATTTGCATAATTTTACAAACAAGAGACGAATATCAACTATAAAATCGTTTATAATTTCCAAAATTGTACTTTATTAAAGTTTATAATAAAATAATTCAGTTCAACTGGCAGGTTAATTTTTATATGAATATGTTGTGTCCAACCTATGAGTGGGTGTATTTAGTATTTCAGACAAAGTAGAACAGAGGGAGCGTGGCTTGCTTTCGGTGATTTGAGCGATTGCATTTTCGTATTATACCGCATGTATAAAAATATAATCAATATCTATAATAGAATATCATTAAAAAATGAAATACGAATTACAAATTGTGCGTAATTTATACAAATATTTTAAATTTATTTTTTCCGGGAAAACTTATTTATTTGAAATTAAGCAACTTAAAATTAAAATATTATAAAATTATTCAAAATTATTGAATACAATAGTAAACTTTTGCGGAATAATAAATTGCGCAAGACCAAAAAAATCATAATCAACTTTTATAAATGCCAATTTGTTCCTTTTTAGATAGAATTTTTACTTAAAAATGATAGCGATCCATTGAAATTATTTTTTGTCCAGTTTTGCTCGAAATAATAATAAATTATTTATTATTTATTTAGCATTATTAAGAATGCGCGGCGTGATGCTCCAAACGCAGGCGCGCGCGCTGCTGCTTATTGAAAGCGTCGCGACGGATCGCACGACGTCCAGATCTAGATGTTCACCAGTTCACTTCGCTTCAACCTCGTTCTTTCGGAAGAACTCAAAATTATAAGGTAAGCTTAAATGAAACTATAAATTATATTTTTTGAAATTTTCTACAATATTTAAATTGACGTTATCATACAAATCTTTTTCTTCCACCAAAGTGTTTATGTTTGTTTTGGAAAAGAACATCCCTGTTTTATTACTGTGAAATCTAACTTTTCTTTATGTTTTTATTTCTTATTCAACAGTATAGTGCTGAAGGCATAGTGATGGCTTCGACTTTGAATTCTTGGATAAGCAGTCCGACCTAGGTAAGCAGCGTTTTATTTTACATTTAAATTAGTTTATTCTTTATTTTTCTGCAATGATTAAATTGAATCTTGCTAAAAGCACATTTTAACGAGAATGTTACAACCAGTAAAATAATCCACACGATGACAATTTTAATCTGCATCGATTGATTCATGTGTGGCGTATATATGATTGTATTTATATTCGAATTCGTGAGTGCAATTTTAAGAGTAAAGTGTGATGGATGAGGACGGAAAACAGTTATCCTATATATTATATCTCACATTTAATTTCTCAATTTAAATTTCATCGAAACCGTGTTCTAATCGAGTCTACTTTTATACTGTATCATAAAAGTAATAAAAGCAAGCACATATAATTCTTAATATTTTCAGAATTTTTATTTATTGTTATTTTTTTATATCTGTATAAAATTTGACTGTTTCAATAGATTTAAAATAATAATAATTAAATTGATTGCTTTTTATCTTTATTTATGCAATGAAAATATAAATTTCAATATTTATTTAACAATTTTAATCAATCTATTTTAATATAAACTTATGTTACATCTAATAATTATGTAATTTATTGGGCTTAATAGTTGATTTTAGAAATAAATTATAAATATTTTTATTTAATAAATAAGTAAAATATCTATGAGAAGTACCAGTTTTGAGAATGAAACCATGATTATTCTTATCCATAATATAATAATAAACATATGTAAAATAAATTTATGAGATTTATCAACAAATAAAACTAATCAATAAATTCTCAGCTAAATCTTTCACAATCAAGAAAATAATTAAATTTGGATAATTATTAATTAAAGAGAATAAAACTTAATCATTTCATTTAAAATCAGATGTATGGAATGATATTCAAATTGGATTTTCATTACTCTTCTCATGCAATTTTTTATGGATAGTATTTGATTATTTCATGATAATTAGGTATCAGTTATTTATTGCATTTATTTACTCAAAATAATTTCGTAAAAGTTTTTAATATAATTATAAATTTCAAACAATATATTTTATTTTAAATACACATTTGGGCAAAAAGGACAATAGTAATTTATTTTCTGAAATATTTTTTAATGGACAATGTTGAATCCGTGAAGATAAAGTGGAGTTGAATGTCTGAACACAAGACTGCATAAAATTATTAATTTCATTATGTTGAATACATTGGTTTTTCTTGATTTAAAATGCTTATTAACTGAAGAAACTAAAAACCTTGAAGGAAGAGTTTCATCGTCAGACTAAAAAGGATAACTTTAGATAGATCTCAAAAATCCTTGGAAGAAATTTCTTATTTCAACAGTTTACATGGGGCTCATATCCTTATAATGTTTTATTAACTTGTATCATAGTTTATCAATATAGATAATTTTCCATATAATATATTATTACGGGAGTTCTACTTAAGTCTTTTCTCGCATATTTTCACTTTATAGTAGGGAACTTTAGATATAAAGTTAGAGTTGATATTCAAAACAAAGTAGAACCAAATGATTATAAAAAAAATATGATTTTTCTTATATTTTTTTGAATTTTCATATTTACTACTTGTTATTTAATTCGTGCAATACATCACTTGACTTAAGTTAAATAAGCGATTAAAAATTGAAAAAGTTAATGAAGAAACCACAAGGAACAAAATGAAAAATAAATACATGAAGTAATGGCACTTCCATTACCGGTAAATAATTAATCAGCTTCACCATCATATATAATTGCCAAAATTACCGTTAAATTTTGACAATAATAGTAATTTCAATAATAAAATCAGAACAATTCTCATTGATTTGTTTGTCAAAATTTGGTTTTCAAAACATGAAATTCATATTATTAATAAGAAAATATTTTTCAACCTATAAAATTGGCTGTAGAAACCTGTGTCTATAGCATCTAAAATACTACACTTAACTGAGAATTATAATGATAATTAATTTTACATATGCAAAAGCGACTCACAAACTTTTCATATTTTGTCCAATTTTTGCACAATCCTCTAGTATTTAATCATCATATGCATCAGAAATATCTTTATAATTTGTTTTAGGTGAATGTTTCTGTTATTATCAATATTTTTGTATCTTTATTCATCGATTAAATATGTCACCTTATGAGCGCGAAACTTATAAGCTAAAGCAAAAAAATAAAGAAATATCAAATAAAATTTAAAAAAATGTCGAATGTGTACTATCGCACGAAACTTTAATTTTAAACTTCGAATTCAGCGAGTTGATGAATGAAACAAAATATTTTAAGCAGAAAACTTTTATAATTATGTATATATTTTTATTATCATATTACTTCAGGTAAGTTCGAAAGTTCTGGCTGGAATTTGTAAAGCTTCCACAACTGAAAATCATCTCATCGGATCGTATTCGCCTGACTTGTTGTTGAAACCTAACATATAAATTTCATTAGCTCAAACAGATTTAAATTCGAACTATATTCATCATAGCTTTTTATTTTCTTTTCTTAGCTTTGTGAAAACAGTTACAATCAAATATTATTACAAAATCATTTTAACAAGTCACGCATTGCGGAAAGATTACATTTATAAAAAAATGAAGAATATTTTACATCTATTAAAGATATCAACACAATAGCTGCTAGGAAATGATTACAATATACTTCACTGTTTATAATTGAAACATAATTTACACAATATTTCATTGATTGAACGCTATTATTGTATATTTACGTTTATAAATAAGAAGAAAAAATATTGTTATTAGTTAAAAACAAATAATTTATTATTAATAATTTGTAAACTAACGCAAGCTAAAATCAATCATAAAGCGACAGTTTCATCTAAAATATTTGCAGATTATTATGCAAAGTACAGCAAAGAAATGTTAGTAGCAACTGTGGGAAGGCAACTGCAAATTAATCGAAAAATAATTAATAAATATTTAAAATAGAATACGAAATAATTTAATATAATTTAAATTATTTTATTTAAGTTTTTAATGACTTACCTTTGACATTATCCGCGTAGTTTTCAATTTTGTTTATTATCTAAAGTAGGGAATAACTATTGGCTCTCAATCGCATGTTTTTCTTGCAACAGTATCATATTTATCGCCAATCAATCATCTGTAAATGTTATTTTATAATTATTCATGTCCATAAATAGCCAATCTCCTGTTATCATGTTCTATACTCATTCTAACAACTAGAGACAATAAATTCACTCTGTTGAAAGATAATTAAATTTTGAAATATTTCATAAACATTTTAATCTACATCGATTCTCGTCATACTTTGAGAACAACTCCGAGCTACAGTAGATGGTTTAAGGGAAGTTTCACATAAAATATTAATAGAACTAGATACTATATTAGTTCCACCTCATGTGAAATTATGAATATGTTTT